>PVJO010013181.1:0-52746 GCA_004026905.1 Hystrix cristata
TTAGTACACATTGAATTGTTTCTCTGATATGAGAAACCATAAGTGTAAATAAGGACAAAGGGGTAGAATAGATATTATGTTTAAAAAAAAAAGAGAGATAGTAATCAAAAGAGAGAACTAGATAGGGAAAAGGGGGATAAAGAAGAAAGTTAAAAGAAAAGTAAGATGAAAGGGGAAAAAATGGTAAAGTGTAGCTACAGTTGTTGCAAATAGGGAGGGGTGGGTGAATGGAAGGGAGGGAAGGGGAAGGGGGAAAGAGGGAGGAAAACCAAGATGTATCATGTACAGGTACAAAATAACCATGTTGATTATGATCATTATGTATACAATGTACCAATACATGTTCTTGGTAAAAATAAAAAATTCAAAAAAAAAAGAAAATAAAAAAAAAGCAAGCAGACAGATACAGTACATGGAAATATCTGTTACATTCCTACACATTTTTAGAATCATAAACTTTATGATCTTTACATTATGTACATATTTACATATTCATTTTAGATTAAAACTGTCCCATTAAATAACCACAAATTATAAATAAGTTACTAGTTATTCAAATGCATTGACTAAAACAGCTGAACTCACTCACTGGTACATATAACATTTGTCACATTAGCCTTGCCTAGAGGATTCTAAGGAAATCCAGAAAGTTATTTTGAGATAATAACCAGATCACTATTGAGTCTTCTAAATGATCCTTACCACTCTTTTCTCACATGAGCCCATAAAATATAATTAATATTTTCTTATGGCACAAGCTATGTCACTTAAGCGGGTTCTCATTGCCCTTTAAAACCATTTTCTATGCTGATTAATTTCCAGATATGTCATTCAATTCTCCTGGATGATTGCAAGGAGTTATGTTTTCAACAAATTTCTCAAATTTGATTTCTATCCTGTGTGCTTTCATGAGATTTAAATTAAATTAATGAAGAGGAAATAGCATGTGTGCCTAACTAGAGCAAAAGTTGAAATATTAAAATGATGTGTCAAAACCTGACTCACACCATCCGGCAAGGGGAGCCAGAGTCAGGCATTCGGGATCCTTGTTCCTCTCTAGTCCAGTGGGGACCGCGCGTGAAAAAAATAGTCATTGTGGAGTATTGTTTAAAAATGAATGTGCTAAAGATTTTCTGATTCACATTCATTATCCACTGACCTGTTCTCAATGGATTTCACAAAGAGAAACAAGACTAATTACCTCAGGTCAGGCTGTCAGGAAAATAATGGCACAGTGATTTAGAGAAAAGCGTTCATATTGCAAGGCCTTTTGGAATAATGCATATTTTTAAAGTTAAATATCACATTTTTTGATGGTCAAACTTTTTTAATAGATTTTTATTAAAATTTATCCAAACTTACAGAAACTTATAGGCCATTACACAAGCTTACAGACCACAATACATTGTGCCTTTTGCTTATGATAGTGAGCAGTGTAAACAACCACATAAATGCAGCATTAAGTCACAACTACATAAAGTTACTGTAGTACCCTGTGTACATGTCACTGTTTTAAGCTTGGGTTTTTAGGTTCTTTGGTCAAACTTTTGCATTTGAACTAATGTACCATCGTTTCTTTGAAAATAAATTAGTACTACATAATGACGACCTTTGCGAATTAAATATCAATAACATTAAGTTTCCTTCAATGTGAGTCATGTCAACATACTTGAAAAGAGATCTGCAAAGTATAGGGGATTATGTGGAGGAAAGCTTTAAAAATGAAGAGAGAAAATAATTTGATAACACACTGATAAGTCTTGAAATATGTGAGCATTCAATGCATTCTTCAAACACAGTAGGACTCATAATCGTAGTGAAAAATAACCAAAACCAAAGGAGGAAAACTGTTTAGTGATTATATTTTTAAGACCACAAAAGTGGAGCTCAGCAAATACCACAGAGGAAGTTTGAACAAGTGTGGGATTTAATATCCACTCCCAGAAGCTCTAAGTAAGAGGTCTTCTTGCTTGCAAGTTAATAAAAGACAGTTAGGCAGGAAAACAGTGATCCAACTGGCTTCACTTTAGGTGAGTTCTGGAAGTTCCAAACAAAAATAATATTGTACTTCAAAGGTTCACTCCAGTGGAAAATAAATTACATTGAAAAACACTAATGCAAATCCTTACAGTGGAAGAACTCGGTTAGATTATGCAAGTTATCTCTCAAACTGAACGCAGTAGTGTTGTTTTAGAGTTGAAAATGGTTCAGTTGCGCTCTCCACTGGTTCACCACTGGCACTCACACCCATGGAGAACAGTGGGCCTGCAAGAGCTGATGTTCACCCCACTCCTTGGGCCTGCTGAAGACAGACTGCTAGCTCCAGTCTCTGCCCATCCATCTTCACATAGCAGACACCTGCAGGGGAGAACTCAGGATCACTGGTGAAAACCATGTTCATCCGTTTTTGTTTTTGTTTTTTCTCTCTTATCCTAATCTGCCTTCCTCCTTCTCTAAGAGCCAAATAAAAACTTCCTTAATGTAAAGAGGAGAAAATAGAATTATACCATTTTATCTACTTTTAACCAGTAGATCTTGACAATTTCTATTATTCCTAAGGGTCATGGAAGAAACAAACATTCTTTGCACTTTCAATGAATAAATGTTAAAGCAAGAAAAAATAATATGCTCTATAATACACAAGTAAATGTATAATTTTTGACTATTCACAAAAAGCGCAAATAAAATTGCCCTTCTTTAAATAGCAAGACTAAATGTTTATGTAGTACTCAGATGCAATATATTCTGTAAAACTTGGATGATTTATTTCATTCTTTATAATATACGTTAGACAGTTTCTATAGACCATGCAGAAGACAATTCTTGAATTGTCATGACAATAAATGTTGCTTTACATTTCTATCAACACTTGATTTTTTGTCACATCATTCTGATTGTCATCGTTATCATCCTTTCTTTTTTGTTTTCGCTGTTAGAGATTGAATCTGGGGCCTTACACATATTAAACATGCACTCTAGTTCTGAGAAACACTCCAGTGCTTCTTTGTTCCTTTGTAAATATTCACACAAAAGAGTCTTTATTTGGCAAACTGTTACACTAAACACTTGAATAGAGCTTTCCCTGATGCCTCACAATGGAATCTGACTACCCGCTGTATGTACTACCGTCTAATCCTGAGGTAGTATCTCCGTTGTTAGAATTACCATGATACATTAGAATCATAGCTGTGACCTCAATACGCACTTTCGCTGGATGCTTAAATCAATATTTACAGGAAGCCAACTAGCACCATCCTATAATGAATTTATAAGACCTCAGAAAAATCTGAAATCCTAAACTTTCCTGAACATCTAATTAGCATTAAAATCAATTCTAACAGTTTAAAATAATAATTAGAGACAAATCCCCCTCTTCCACATGTGGACAATGGGGATGCAAATGTAAAATATCTTGAAGTAACTTTGCCAACATAGCTTCCTGCTGATCACAAAATGCCATTCAGTTTGAAAGTAGTGCATTGTCCAGGTGAAAATGTAGCCACTCTTCAATTCCTATAAGTGTATCAAAACAATCCTTCAAACTGAAGTTTGACTTTTGAAGAGGATTTGCCATCTGTTTAAAAGACTTAAAAATCTCTTCACGTTTTATTTTACCAAGAATAGTTTCGTTGGTTATTTAACATTTACCTGAGATAAAATATTCCTTAGTCTTGGTTCTAGATAATCGCAATGGAGATTTTAATTGTTGTATGGTTTGGGTATGTCCCCCGGAACTCACATGTTGGAAAAGTTAACCTTTACTGCAACACTGTTGGAAGGTGGAGCTTAATCCACCCTCATGATGGGACTAACATTGTTGTGGAAGTGGGTCACTTACCAAGAAGCAGGCACAATAAAAATGGCCCTAGCCCCTCACACTTTTTAATAAGTACTTGCCTGGCTACGATGAGCCATGGAGGTGTTGGACAGCAGGGCTATATTCTTGGACCTTCTTGCCTGAAGAATTGAGAACCAAATAAATATTTTTTTTCTTTTAAAATGACCCCTTCTATATATTTTGTTATAGCAAAAGAGAACAGACTAAATCAGATTTGAATATGACAAATCTCCAAATTCCCTCCCCCATCTCAGCTTCCATCCCAGACACACTAAGCTCAGCATGTTCTGGAAGCAAAGTGATGTGATTTTCTTTATAGCAGCATAATGTAGGAAATACTTCTGCTATCAAGTCCAAACTGTTTGGTTAGTTTTTACCCAGTACAAAGAAACTATGTTCTCCACAAGTAACCCATCTCGTGTGTTGGTAATGTTAGTGGCAGAACATAGCGACAAATCCTGCTTCAGTCCTATCTCTTTAAAAAGCAAAATAGTTTCAATTCCATCTTGGTTAAACATCTGAAACTGGACAAGGCAGTTCCATCACCTTTCTATGTCAGGTAGATTGGTTTTGGATTAAGTGATATTATTAGCTGACTGTTTTCCTGCTTAAGTGCAGTAATTCTGTTACATTTTCTACATTATAATTTCTTTTTTAGCACATACTAAATGATGTGAACAAAATATTCATCATCTTTATTTTCGATGTCACTCACAGTTTTCACCACATTCGTTTCATTGTCAGTTACAATTATATTTTCTTTACAGATTTCCCACTTCCTATGAAGTAAAACAATCAGATTCATTCAGTTGTTAGCTTTGAAACCCAGACATTTCTCATCAAGTAAAGTAGAATACTTAAATTCATCATTAACTCATCATAGTCAAAGACAAGAATTATAGATATATCTCTATCGTTAAGTGTCTGATTCTGAAAATAAGAACTATATTGATTCAATAATACATCCAAAATATTTTTGCTGCTGTGCACTACAGAATATATCAGAATTAGTACTTCAGCAGCATGTCTTCTAGATAGAATTCTAGCCAGGCACGGTGGCACACACTTGTAATCCCGGCACTTGGGAGACAGAGGCAGGAGGATCACCGTGAGTTCAAGGCCAGCTTGGGTTACATAGTGAGCTCAAGGCCAGCCTGAACTACAAATAGAGACTCTGTCTCAAAAAAAAAAAAAAAAAAAAACAAAACTGTTACTTAGAATTTATAGCTTAAGCAAAACTTAAAATTTTGGTGTTAATCCATAGAAAGTGCTTAATTTTCTACTGAACTAATTTTAATAAGTCTTTCCTCCTATTTTTGCCTCAGAAGGCTTAAAACCATAGGAATATCTTCCCAAATTAACTGAAAATTTTGTTTTAAAAGTTGATGCATAAGAACAAAATGTAGTTTTGGTATATCATTTTTCTCTAGCTTTAACAAAATTTTCATACTTTCTTTTTTAAATATCAAAATTAAGATAATTTATCAGAGATATTTCAAAGTCTTTCTCCCTCATGAAATTTTGTAATGGCATTCTGATCTTAATTTTCCTAATGTACAAGTTCCCAAAAAGCAATATCGGAGCCCAAATCAAGTTTCCACGCTTCTCAAAATATATCTTTATGGGAAGACTATGTCCACTAAATTATAAGAACCTAAGAAAAGAGTTTGTACTTCACGTCTCTTTGTCTCAATGTCAGTACTAGAACATGACAGGTAACAGGCATTCAATGAATACTCTCTGATTGAAAAAATACATGTTTTAAAATGACAGAAAATGATGAAATTGAAAAATAATAAATTTGCTTTCAGAAAAATATTTTTCCCATTTGCTAGTGTTGAGATATTGAGCAATGTAAATAATATCCTTAAACATAAATTTCCTCGTCCTCAGTATGGTCCTGAAATCCCCTGATTTGTTAGAATATATATAGGTGTATTTAAAATACCAACACAATTTCTGCCACACTACACTACTCAATACTGTGACTAACAGCAAGAAAGTACATTAATGTTTACATTGATTAAAGGAGTATTTGCTGCCTGGTATGTCTTATTCAAAAGATCTGACCTATTAAACAGAACTTACTGAACAAAAATAGTATTCTTCCATCTAAATAACAGACATTTTCTTTCGTCATGGGACATGTTTCAGACATGAGATATTTCCTGATAAGTCTCTTAAAATATATCCATTTAACTGCTCAGTATCAAAAATTACCAAATCTCATTTGTCTAATTCCTGTGAATGAGTGTTTCTGCTCTTGGGTCATGTTTCTATCAAATTATGAGTAAAGCCCATAAATCATGATATTATGTCCTTACAGTCTCCCTTATTTCTACTAATTAGTGGGACTATTTCTTGGCTGGTAGCAACAAACTCAAAGGAATTTCTGGGCTTAAGTGAGCCCTGCAGACTTGCAGATTTATATGAGCAATGACCTCAATTATTCACATTCTTCACTCTTTTCAATTCCTTTAAGTATTGTGAAAGTTATTAACCAGAATGATGTTCCAAAAATTAACATTTCCATCAGTTCTTTGGATTGTCTCAGTCCTGATCATTGGAACCCGTCACTCATTATATGACTATGAACTATGTTCAGGTACAAAAATGCATAAATTCCCTCATATTAATCACGGTATATTATATCTAGGCTCTAGAAGTATTTTCTCTATTGATATTTTGGTGGCTGATTTTTAACTAAATATATATGTATATATAAAATATATTATATATATTATACATTTATATATAAAACCATATATGTTATATATAATTTATATTTTATATATGTATTTATATTATATAATTATATTTAGTGAAACTATAAAGTTATTTAGGGATTCATTAAAAATATTGCTTTGAATTATGATTCATTTTTGTGAAAGGAATACAGCACCTATTTTTCAAAAGCCAGTTTGTCCCAGAGATTTAAAAAATCTCTACATTTAGTGTGCCCAAGGTCTACTGAGTTCAACACCCACTCTCAACTCTTTTATCTCCTTTTATTGCCTAATATCCAACTGTACAACCTAAACAATATGCTGATGTTGAGAATTGCTCATGTTTAGAGGTTTAATGGCCTCCTTTAAAATAGACAATTTAGATCTCTTATACATTTTTTCTTGACTGCCCCTTGTGCAGATTCTTTCAAATGTGAGTGTACCAGAATATGCACACATGTGTGTGTGTGTGTGTGTAAAACTACCTGACAAGGAAGAGAGATGCTACCTTTGTGTACAGAACACCCCCATTCTGCTCAGCTTCCTTGACCTTGCTATACCAGAACGTGAATTGAAACAATTTCCTGTGCCTCACCCTCCTTGTCTTAAAAAATAAAAAGTAAGATTTCAAAAAGAAAAAAAACTCTATGAAAAAATTATGTAATATTGTCAATTAATATTTACAATCTGACTACAGAAATGTTGTTTGGACTAAACACATTACACATTTACTTTCTTGGGCCTACATTGACATACTTCCTTTATTTTCTATGTATATCCTAGCCATGTTATGTTTTCTCCAGTTTTGCGAAATGTGTCTATTATTTCCAAGAGAGCAATCCACTTGAGCTGGTGATGTAGCTCAGTGGTACAGAACTTGCCTAGCAAGTGTGTGAGGTGAGGCCCAAAATGTGATACCCACCACAACAAAAAAAAAAAAAAAAGAAAGAAAAGAAAAGAAAAAAAAAAATCAGTGTTTGTTGTTGCTGCTTTTCCACTGTGAGATCCACCTTTGGGAACACACTATCCTTTTGGTCCTATCTGAAGTGCTGTTTGCTTGGCCTGAAGCGTGGTCCCAAGCATTCACAGTCATACTGAATCTTCCCTTGTGATAGAGATTGAATATGGTTTGTGTCCCCAGATGATCCATGGTAATCAAAGGCTTGGTTCCAGGGTGGTGCTGCTAGGAGGTTGTGGAGTCTTTAACAGGTGGGGACTAATGAAAATCCCTGGGTCACTGGGATTTTGTGTTTGAAACAGCTATTCACTCAATCTCTCTCTCTCTCTCTCTCTCTCTCTCTCTCTCTCTCTCTCTCTCCCCCTCTTCCTTTTTGTCAGTGTATGCTTTTCCACACATACACACACATGCTGCCACCATGATGTGATTAGCTGGAAGGACTTTCACCCAAAACTAAGCCAGTGCCAAAACTGCCTGGAACTGTCAAAACTGTGAGCTAAATAATCATTTTATATTTATAAATTCAGCTGTCTCAAGCATTTTGTTGTATTAAAACAAGCTGACCGTTACACCATTGTGGGTTCTGATTTAAGATCCCTGCTTCTCAACTCTTGGTCTTCTTTTTTTAGCCTACTCACTTGTTTTTTGGAATATTTGGATTGTTAAGAAAACATGCAATGGGAAATAAGTATTTTTGCCTTCTGTGTTTAAGAATGTCATTGTTTGAATGATATTTTGATAAAGTAATATTTTCCTAGATTTCTAAAAATATTGTTCTATTTAATTCCACTTTCTAATAATAACATTGGAGAGCTGTCAATATCAAGTCACTATTATTCATATGAATGGGTTTTCATTTTCCTAGAAAAATTTAGAATATAGTCTTTAGGAGCTAATGTTCTATATTCATAATCTTATGAACAATTTTCAAATATCTAACTTCCTAGAAATCCTAAAATTTGACATTATGAATTGATCATTTAATTTTTATATATTTTTTGCATTTGTGTTGGCTTCCTCTACTGCATTTTAATTCTATTTTCTGGGAATTTCTTGAAATTTTATTCAAAGAAACTACTAAATGTGTAGATATTTTCACTATTAACTTTCTTTCAATTGTCACTCTTATTTTGAACCTTCTTATTTCACAACTACCAGTAATCATTTATGGGTAAAATGTCTAATTCTCCATCTTTTTATATGTTGTTCTTTCAATTGAAAATTTCTCTTCTCCTTTGTCCTTTTTCATCTTGTTTCCTTTACATATAAGAAAGTTGACTAAAAGCATATTTGTTTGTTCTCAAAGAATTCATATCTATAATACATAAAGAACATTTATAAGTCAGTAAAAGTAAACACTAAATTAATAGTGTCTAAAATATTTGAACAAGAATTTCACAAAAATATATACCAAAATAGCCAAGAAGCATGTGAAATTATGCTAAATACTTTTTGACTGTCATCGGTCATTAAAAAAAAAAGCAAAGCTGAAGCTACATGTTACTCCTACACATTCCCAAAAGCTTGAAATTAAAGGCTGAAAACAAATATTGACAAGAATATGGAGCAATTGGAATTTTAAGTAGAATAGCTCTCATTTCAGAAAGCTATATTACCCTTGACCAAAATGCTGTAGATGTGAGAGGTCTCTTTAATTTTTTTTTTAACTATGACTTTATTTACTTGTTTTGTGTTGCATGGTTGTCGGTACTCAACCCCTCCTCCTACTGTACATATATCACTTTTGTTATTACATGTATTTTACATTTTTAGTTTATATGTTTTGATATGTCAATTAATATAATAAACACTGTAATATATTCTATTTAGGCTGTTCTATTCATTATTACAAAATAACTCCCTTTGTATACTATATCCCTTTCCCTCGCAAGTGCGTTGTTTACTAGACACTAATGTCAACCTGGTTGCTTTGGACCTGAATGTGTTTGCTTCCTAGATGACTTCATCCCTTTCCAATTTCTGTGGTCATTTGTTTTGTCTGTTCCTTTCATAAGCAGCATACCAATGTATTTTAACAAGGCCTACATGGTCTTTCTCTTCTACTCCTTTACCTTTATTTTAAATAATCTACTCTTGGTGTAAAGCTCCATTTATTAGTTGGCCATAACCACAGAACCAAAGAAATCATTGCCAAGGAGACAGGCCTCAGAAAGATCTCTAGACTGTAACTCATCTCTTAAGTAGAGATGACAATATCTGATTTTTTGATGTAATGTTTTGGCTCTATACTAGGAATTCCTTTTTAATCCTTGCTCTTCCAAGTAGTAAATGGGAACTAAACTAATTCTAAACAAAATAGAACTGTAAAGCCCAGTGCCTGGCACAGCGGAGACCTCTGCTCTGAGGTCACTTGGCCCGCCAGGATGGCCAGTCACAACTGCAATGTTTTGACCTACTTTTGAAATAGTGTTTTATGCATCTAAGTGTGGAGTGGCGGGTGAGGGTGTATATGTACAGCGATGTCAAAGACAAGAAGTAGATGGAGGTTTCTTTTTTCCTATTTTTTTCCTCTATTCCAGATAATGTCCTTTTATTCCTTACCCAAATTTGTTGGTTTTGATTTTTCCTACTACAAAGTCTAAAATAAATGTCTATATGTATGATTATTTAATAAATATATTTAAAATATATTTATAAATTTCTTTTACACAGTTAAATTAAATTTCTATAGAATTGATCTCTAGAATACAGTATGTTGAATACTATACACATTTTAAAGGTTTTTAATGACTATTTTAAATCTTTCACTACACAGTGCAGAAACAAGTTATTTTCTTGTTATATTTTACCATTTAGGGCAATCTTTTTACCATTGTCTACATGTTATGTAAACTATTTGAGGTGTTTTGTTTGTTTTCATGTTATCATTAGTTTTTGTCAGAATTTACTTTTGAGGACAAATAGCTAGATGGTCAGGAAGTAACAACCTCCCTTGACTTTCTCCGTACAGAAACATCAAAAAGGGATTCACACATGAAGCAACCTTTACAGGAGCTGAGGAAACCAAATATATGACCAGAGAACCTTCTATGCATAATAATAAGGAACCATACATTAAAGAAAGCAGGAAGGAACAGTCATCTGAATCAAACTCAAGCCCAGTAACAAAAGATGCCTCTTGCTTACTAGAGGGAAAGAGAGCCAAGCACAGGCCTGAAATTTGGAACTCAAGACCAGCCCTCACCACAGGGAAATCCAGTGCCAAGCAGAGACCCAGAGCCAACAGCTGAGAATCTGGAGACCAGGCCTGGTGACCCAAGGATCCCACCATTGCTCCCCTCCAACCTTGGGCAGCACACCCTCAGAGGCAGGTACCATCTACTGCAAGGCCAAAGAAGTAAACACAGGACTTCGCCTTGGAGCTCAGTGCCAGGTCAATGACACCTAACGCGAGAGACTCCCATTGGTGCCTGTTTTCAGGCCAGCACCCAGGAACTGGCCTTTGTACACATTCTGGTGCCGGTGCCAAGTGAAGACCTGCAGCCTTGTGAGATGAACTTGTGTTCTGGCCGGTATCACCCACAACTGATGGCAGCAAGAGCAACAATCCTAGACCAGAAGTGCAGCACAGTAGCAGGCAGGCCACATCAGTGTGGGCCATTTTCCTGCCATGTACCACACTGGTCATGGGGGACTGTTGGCTCCAAGGCAACCCAGCACTGGTCCTGGACAGTCTTTGCCATCCTTCATCCAACCCCAAGCACCACAGCACATAGTCAGCACTTGAGAGGAGAAAGAGGCAAACTTCAAGAAGTCTCTTAGGAGCCTGAGGCTGGTACCTGCACAACAAGGCCCAGTACTGAGCAGAATACCACATCCCCCACGACAGACCAGTGGCTGTGTGCAAGGAGTCCAGCACCACCACAGCCCCAGGTGGAGGCTTGTGGGGACGGGGCAGCTCTGTGAGAACCCCACCACACCCCCATCCATCCGGAAAAACACATCAACTACAGAAATGAGACACGCTGGCTTGGAATGTCCTCCACTGTGAAACTGTGAAAACCGAAGCTGGGGATTCACCGCAAGCTTCTATTTAGGGCACCATCTAGTGTTGACAACGTAGCAGTGAGCCAAGGCTTAGTGCAAAACATTGTAAGTAGCCTGTTTGAAATTTCTGGAAAGACAGACACAAAACTAGATTGTGAGGACTGGGATAAATACCTACTCCTTGGAGGTATAAATAAACAAACCTAGAATATAGCAACAAATATATTGAATTAAAAGATAATTTAAAAGAGCTGTTTAAAAGAAGTTGACTAATTTCAAGAAAACAAAGAAACAATTTATTTTATCAGAGCAAGGTAACAAAGAGATTGAATAGTTTTTTTAAAGAAAAATCTTAAAAAGTCCTTGATTTTAAAAATGTTATAATAGGAATCATTTATGGAATATATCAAACAATAAATGAATCTGTGAACTCAAAGACAGGCTCTATGAAAATACATAGTCAGATGGAAAAAAAAAGAAACAAGATAAAAAAAGAATAAAGAAGACTTATCGAAACTTTGGAACAGCATTAAATGTGCAACTGTTCAGGTTTGGGATGCAACAGAGATTCATTAGTGTCATGGGGGTAGAAAATTTGTTCAAAAAGATAACAACAGATAACTTTCCAAACCTAATGAGGATACAAGTATGTAGGTATGAGAAAGTCAAAGGTCACTAATTAGATTCAAGTAAACCATGTCTTCCCCAAGACTTAATGTAATTAGGCTTTCAAAGGCTACAGATAAAGAGGGGACTTTCAAAGCAGCAAGAGAAAAAAAAGTCATACAGAAAAAGTCACAATTCTTTGAAAAGTTGTCTTCTCAGCAGTAACCTTAAAGAGCAGAAGAGAATAGAATGAGATATTCAAAGTACTGAAGGATAAAAAGAAGTGATAATACTGTACCCAGAAAAGCTATCCTTTAGAAGTGAAAGAAAGACAAACATACTCAAACAAAAGCTGAAAAAGTTGATGACCATCAGTCCTGTCCTGTAAGAAATGCCAAAGGGAGTTTTGCAAACAGATGCTGATTAGTAAAATCAAAACATAGAGAGATACAAAATTCACTGTCAAAAGAAATTATACAAGTTCAGAATACTCTAATACTGTACACATAGTGTGAAAACCATTTTATCTTCAGGAAAAAGCAGTTGACAATAATAGCTATATTAATACCCTATATTCAGAGATAGGCAACATAGAAAGATCTGCTAGAGACATGAAAATTCAAAATGTAAACAGAAATGGGGAGGAATTATTAGAATTTTTTCTTTTCCTTTTTTGTTTCTTTTCAAATTTCATGATAAATGTTCTGTGAATAACATATGAACTACTGGCTGATAATAACAGATGTTTTTTGTAAATCTTGTTATAACCACAATCAACCCAAAAACCTGTACAAGAAATACAAAAAAAGTATTATGCTATAAAGGAATCTCCAAAAGAAGATAGCAAGATGGGGAGAAAGAAAAGAATTACGAAAAGATTAGAAAATGAGTAACAAAATGTAAGTGGCAAGATCTTGCTGATAATTATCTTAAATGTAAATGGATTAACTGGTCTAATTAAAAGATACAGAATGGCTAAATGGATTAAAAATCAAAACTATCGGCTATGGGCTGCTGATGAGAAGCTCACATAGTACAAACAGAGACTAACAATACATATAGGCTAAAAGTGAAGAGATAGAAAATACTATTCCATCCAGCTGGAATCCAGAATAAAGCAGGAACAGTCATATTGTATCAGATCAAATAGACTTCAAATGGAAAAGCAGTAAAAAGAGACACAGAAGGACATTACATAGTAATGAGAACCAATGTAACAACAGGAAATAACAACTGTAACTGTGTGTATGCTCAATATTAGAACACCTACATAAATAACACAAATCATAGTAGTCCTATAGGGAGATATAGATGCTCATAAAATATTAAAATAGTAAGATTATATGGTTTACTGTATTTCAAATACCTGTGATAACTTAGAAAACAAGCGAATTTATATGCTTTCCTAGAACTTGTATACTGGCAGTGGAAATAAAACTATAGACAGATAGATAGAGAGACAGATAGATAATATAATGCCAAATATCACTGTACCATGTCAAAAAATTAGTCATAGAAATAAAATCAAAAGGAGAGAGGACATATGATTTTAATGTGGATAATTGAAGAACTCTTATAACACTTGTGTAAAGATCCAAATAAAATGAAATAAAATCTGCATAGACCATTCCATGCCGAATTAATAATAAAAAGCCCTAAAGTGGGTATTATTTTATTGTTCTTTCACTTCTCTCTCTCTTTTTTTTTTTACACTCTTTGTTTGTTTATTGAGATTAGCTAGTAATCTAGGGATCTAATAAAGTAGAGTCTTACAGGCATAACACAAGCTTTGCCTTTATTCTAAAGGTAAACAGAAAGAATTGCAGGTCTTTAAAAAGCAAAACATGTGGACCAACTTATGTTTTTACAAAGGATCACCAGAGAGTTGTATAGACGGCAGGACTGAATGCAAAGCCGAGTGTTTAAAATCACAGGTATTTATTGTTCGTTTCACTAAAGTGATATGGAGGAAGAATAGAAAAATGATTATTTTCTGTGATTGTTTCACAATACTGTGAAAGCAGACAAACCTGATTTGCTGATGATATGGTACAGAGTTGGGGGGAAAAAACGACAATCCGGGACAGCTCCTAGTGCTATTTTATACTGAACAGTGAACTAGACTTCCATTCATTATCTTATTTAATCTTAAAAGATCTCTTCAGGTTCAGTGTCTACTCTGAAAGAGACAAGCACATACCATTCCAGAATGTGATACCTCAACATATCCATTATTTTGAGCTATACGATTCTTAAGGAAAAGCAGATACAGGAAAACTGATTTCCCCCTTTCCATCTAAAAGAAGAAATAATATTTCCCTTCAGTTATGTGCCCTTGCTGGTCCAAGAGTCAAGGCTGAGGTGAATCCCTATACACCAACCTACTAAAGGAAATGTTATCTTTCATTAGCTGCCTGATTTACTAATCATTTTCTCACGATTTACCCCTCTTAGCCCAAAATCCATTTTCCTTTGTCCCAATGCATTTCTACAACTTCATTTTCTTTGTTGAAATGGTATAGAAGCTCCCAGGTCTATCACCTTTTCAGAATTTTAATTTTTTTTTTTTACGTGAGGGACTCTCTGTAAGTGTAAAAATATTATCATCAGATAAAATTTGCATGTATTTTTCATGATAATCTGTCTTTATCTGCTTCAGCCGCAAGCCCAGCCATGTGAGGATAAAAGTCTTTCCTCTAACACAACTCCCATTGTACAATTTAAGAAAGAGATTACAGAGTATTTTATACAATACATAAATTATTTCATTTTGTTTTGATTTTGCTCCACGTTCTTGCCATTGTGAGGAGTTATAAAATTGTTACTGCGTTTTACAAGTTTTCGGGTTTACTTTCAGATACTATTTTCGATTCATGTCTGTGTCGAGGATATGATGAGATGACAGTGTTGGGAAACTCAAACAGAAGTGAGATTTCAAAAGGACATTTGGATTAAAGAAGTCTAAGATAGGAGCCAAAAACGGACAGCACACTAGAGTTTGTGGAATATAAAGTCGAAGGTGAGGTAGCAAGGACCTGGGCCCCACTCTCGCCTGTCCCCTGACACATAGAGGGACTGTCTGGTGACTGTCAGCCCCTCGCGGGCTCCAGGTCCTGCTGCTGCCTCCCTGAGGAGCAGCCCCAGTTCCACATGAGAGCAAAGACTGGCGAGGGACCAAGTCCCATTACAGAGATTCCCCATGCTCCCTTAGCCCCAGTGGGCCAAGATTAATGCTATAGTTCTTCTTGGAGATGCAACAAAAGTCGCAGCAGTGTCCATTTCCATGGCAGCACCAGAAGTGTCCGTGGAAATGCCGGAAGTGTCTGTGGAAACGCCCGAAGTGTCTGTGGAGGCACCGGAAGTGACCGCAGAACTTCTACCCTGACTGTTAGTTGAGTAGCCCCACATGCCCTGTGGCTGCTCAGGAGGCAGTGGGCCTGGCTGCAACAGGCTTGAAGAACGGGCCTATCCCAGATGTCTGTGCACTGCAAAGGTCTCCACCGCCCCTGACACGGTTGCATCCAGGGTGTCTCGGGGCAGGGTGGAAGGAGTCCCCTGTAATGACTCCATCTAAGTGGAGCTCCTCGGGAAAATGGGGGAGTCAAGACTGTTACAGCACAGAGTGAAAGTTTATTTAAAGTGTAGCAAATGCGGAGGAAGCAGAAGCAAAGCTATCTTAACAGCAAAGCAGTGCTGCGAGACGGGCACCTACTTGGGTGACTGGTGGGTTTGAAGAGTGTTTCATACTTCAGGGGTAAAAAGCTGGTTTCTAAAAATAAGTGTTTCACCGATTGGTGTGGTCTAGGCCAATCACCGTCACTAGCCTTTGTCTCTGCGAAAGGGCCGAGTTCCACTGGGGATTTCTTTAGCATCTAGTAAACGTGAGTAACAAGTTCACAAGGAATGTATTTCTCAAGTATACAGTAGGGTACATTTTCTCAAGTACATGGTACACAGACAGGCACGCAATGATTTTACAATCGTGAGCCACAAATAAGTATGTGATGATTTTATAATGTTAGTCTTCCGGGTTTTGTTCTGCGCTTTGCTGTGATTGTTGTTCTGTTTTCGGGTTTTCTGTTTGTTTTTACCTATGCCCCTCTAATCTGCCCCTACAACATTGCTCCAAGTCTTCAGGAATGGGCCGCAAAACGCAGGGACTGTGCGTGGGGACTGCTCTTCCTCTATCTCGGGAGCCTTGGGGTGGGGTGGGGCTCCCCGTAGCACACCTCTGCTGCAGCGCAGCTCCTCAGAGTCCTTGTTTGGGTGGCCCGGCGACCTAGTCCATGCTGTTTATCTTGGGCAGAGCGGGTTGAGCCAGCTGTACTGAAAGGGAACTGATAACCCCGGTGGGTTTTAACCCCGAAGCGTTCTGGAGGTGACAGGTGAGACCCGAGGCCTGCTGCATGAGGCAGGAGCCTGAGGCTGAAGAGCCAAAGCTGGGGCTGAAGCAGAGGTGGCTCCAGGCAGGGCCACAGCCCGGCCCCGAGGCTAGTGGTGGTAGAGAAGACTGAAGGCAAAACCAGAGCCCGAGGCTTCCAGTGGAGCAAGAGACAGCCGGTCACTGGCAGAGGAGGAGGAAAACAACTGAGAACTGACATTAGCATCTTGGTGACACACACCATAAAGGCCGGCAGTAGAGCGCCCCAGAGTGGCACCAAAGGTTGCCCAGGAGGGCTCTGGATCACATCCGGGCCAACAAGCGTCTTCGCAGCTGATAGGGCTGAAGCTGGTGTGGGCTACAACACTGAAAAGCCGGATGCCAAGAGCTGCGGCTCTGAGCGCTGAGAGGTGCCAGCCTTCTGGGGACAGCTGTAGCCTTAGAGGCTGAAAGTCTCCGCTACTCAAAGCTGGAAGGAGCAGCACTCTGCCGATTCAAGATCTTCACCTGCATTAGACAAGAGTCTTCAGCTCCCCGGTGACAGAGGGTGAGTAGATGGCGAACTCTGGAGAAATGGCCCTAGACTTCTAAGGGAGAGCCATCTGGTGCACAGAATACCATGGACTTGAAATTGGACCAGTTATTCTTTCCAAACCAAAAGCTTTAATAGTATATATTTTGGGTCAAAACTTCAATTTTTTTTTTTTTTTCCAAAATAGGATCTCAGTGAATTCAGCGAGTTCAGGCTGGTCTTGAACTCACTATGGAAAGCAGGCTGGCCTCAAACTTATGGTGATTCTCCTGTCTCACCCTCCCAAGTGCTGGGATTACAGGAGTGAGCCACTATGCCCAGCAAAACTTTAAATTTAATAACCTCCTGAAAAACACTATAGGAAACCACAGTACAATGAGTTAATTCTTTGAAAGAAAGAGTATTCTTGACACACAAAAATCACAAGAACAAATTGTCAAAAATAAATCATAACTATTGCAAATATTGTTTTGCCCTGTCCAATTTAGTCCTAAATTTTCTTATCTTTGGATTGTAGTAATAACTTAGTGAAGAAAAATAGCCTCTCATTGTTTTCTTAAATATTTTAAAAGTCAATAATTAATTTCTGTTGATTAATACATAAATTATAGTTTTAAAGTCCTTGAAAGTCTACTGGTTTCATCTATTTCATCTTTAATTAGAAATGAGCTTATTTTACTTTCCAGGAATCTGTCATATTTTCTGATGTGGTTTAACCACCATGTTAACTGGTAATTAACTCTCCTAATATAAATCAAATAGTAACAGCTCGTTGCCTGTGGAAAACAGTCTCGGGTCTCTTCTGTCTCTTTATCTTCATGACTTTAAACTATTCTGACAAGTGGCACAGGATATCTTCAAGGTGGATACCTTTTCTAGGAGCAAATCACAATTAAAAAAAAAAGAAGAAGAAAAACAACGATGAAAATAGTTGAGAATAATGACCTGATTTTCACACATTCCAATCTATTTTAAGATTGTTGCTAAGTCTCGACACAACTGGTTTTTAAAAGGACAAGAAATACTTTATCATTTGTAGTACAATATTAATATGATCTGTCCCTCAATCTTCTTTTCCTATGTAGAGGAATTAAAGTCTAACAAGTCATGGGTTAGTGTAGTAAACCTCAATTTTGGCCTGCAATTTTATACTGTATGAAAATACTTTAGTGGTGTTTGTTCAGATTGGAGGCACCATCATTCACATTCACGAAAAAAGGGACTAAAAGGTCAGTGGCATTACCTCGCATTTTAAAGGCTCAGCTTCAGGGATACTTAGAAGCATGCAAAAGCTAAGTTTCTAAGAAAGACAGGGAGTTAAAACCACCTATCACTGTTCTCTCATTGCCAAAAAGAATTGCCCAGAAGTGACCTGTGTCACATGCATTTGGCACAGGACTGTTACCAGTCTTCACAACCAGGCTGCCCATCGCCCAGCACACTCAGGAGTTAAACACCAGCGGAAGGGAAAGCTGGTGCTGAAGAAGATAGAAGGGATTCTTGCGGCCTCAAATCTCTAATTTCCCACGCCCCCGTACTGGAAGACAAGAGCAGGAAATCTCGGCACTAGGTGGCGCTCTTTAGAGTGCCCTGGTTTCATCTAGTGGGCCATTTTGAACTTCTTTTCTCCCTCACTGCAACAAAACCGTACTGCAGCTCCCTCAGGAGCGTGTGTCTGTGATTTTCAGGAAAATATGTTATTTACTTTTCTGCAAGTCAATTCATATCAGCTGGGAAGGGGAGAGGGTATTGACAGAGATTTCTCTCTAGAAATTCGAATATCAAAATGATGGGTTGCTAATGGACTAGGAAGAGGAGAAAAGATTAGTAAGGCAGGGAGGTGGATTGAAAACATTTTCCTAGAAAACATATCAATTGCTTCACTACAAATTTAGTTCAAACAGAGTTTGAGTTCTTGATCTTTGTGCAAACATAAAATCATTTCATATTATAGTTATAGGTGTTATCTGCATTGCCATTTGGTACTATCAAACATCGTAACTGATTATATTGTCTCTCTTTCCTTCCTAACACATTTTACCAAAGTTGTGATAGCTTTCTAAACCCAACTGGTAATGTAATGTGAAATAACAGAGATTTGTTCTTAAAAGGTTATCTTGAGTTAACCTCCAGAAATGCTCCTAGCTGTCAGATCTTCCGGAAGTGATCCTGAATGAGGAGGACTGGCAGAGAGTGTCACAGCATGAATGATTACAAGAGCAAGTTCTATGAGGATGTAGGACCACTGGCCAGCAATCAAAGGATCCGTGAGGCTCAGGCAGCCTGGACTGGAGAACACCCAAAAATGAAACTGAATGAACAGGCTGCAACTACATTGCAAGTTCTCACCTCAGAACTCCTGGGAGCCACTAAAATGATTCTTTCTTTCTTTCTTTCTTTCTTTCTTTCTTTCTTTCTTTCTTTCTTTCTTTTTTTCTTTCTTTCTTTCTTTTTTTCTTTCTTTCTTTCTTTCCTTCCTTCCTTCCTTCCTTATTTGCTAGGGTGATGGTGAGGGAATCTGGGGATTGAACAAGAGGCCCACAACTGAGCTACATCCCCAGCCCATTTTATTATATTTTATTTTATTGTTTGCAGAACTAGGGTCAAATCTAGGGCCGTCACACTGATCTACCTCCCCAGGGTTATTTATTTCTTTATTTATCCATTGATTTCTTTTTGAGACAGGGTCTTGTTGAGCTGCTAAGCTACCCAGGCTGGGCTCAAACTTGTGATCTTCCAGCCTCAGCCTCCCAGAGTGTGGGGATTATAGGCATGAGCCACCATGTCTGGCTAAACAATTTCAGCTGAGAGAAATATGCTCTGGTTTTGGTTCTAGAAATATCATTTTGGCTGAACAAGAAGAAGACAAGAGCAAATATGAAGAGTAAAAATGAATACAAATGGGCCACTTCAGGAACCAGGCTGATGCCCCACATCCATCCAACTTTCCTCTACAAAGAACCCCAATTCAAGCAAGTACTTCTTTTGAAGCTAAAGCCTTTGTCATATATTAAGTTATAAATAACCTAGAGTGTGTGTGAATTGCTGTTTAATGGGCACAGAGTTTGTTTTGCAACATGCAAAGCATTTCAGAGATTGGTTTTACAGCAATGTAACTATATAATACTACTGAACTGTATACTGAACTGAAATAGTTTAAATCATAAGTTTTGTGTCATATACATTTCACAATTCGTTTTTAAAAATTTAAAAATAATTGTGAATCACTTGAATGTTTATAAGATATATACATATACATATATATGCATTGTTTTTTAAACTGTGTCTAAATCAAGTGGGCAACATTAGTCTCCCTAACAGATTAAAGTACTAAAATGCAAAGGAATTAAATGCATTACCTAAGGCCTAATATATTTTCAAGGAAAGAAACTATTTGGAATTCAGGATTTTGATACATTTTTCATATTGCCTCAACTACCCCAAAATGATTCTGGAAACATATTTTGATACTGAGAGAATGTTGACAGTTCTGGTTTTATCATTGAGTGAATAGTTACAGTGTGTTAGAAACCAGGTAAGAACAATAACTTTTAAGAGTCTAAAAGCCTTGAAAACAAATTCAGCTACCTCAGATGATATTTTTCACCTGTGCTGTTTCCATGCCTGATAAAATATAACCCTGTTTTCAAGTACTATCAAGACAACATCATTCAACTTACCATAAGCAAGAATTACCAAGACTAGGAACAGAGAAAGGGGAAAATGTGTCTAGAAGACCATCAAGATGAGAACTAACAGAGGTTATTTATTCAGAGCTGTACCCTGTATTGTCAGCCTTTGTAAAGTCTCAAAGTCAGGGAGAGGAGTGGGAATGCTTTATGGTGGGAAAAAAAAAGAGAGAGAGAGAGAGAAAAGAAAAGAAAAAGGAAAGTTTAAGGCGTGCTCTAACTAGGACTGCTTGGCACAAGTAAGATGTATATGGGCTACCCGGAAGACAGGCATCTTACATGATTGGCTGGGGGAGCGTACCTAGCTTTCTCCGATTGGTCCTGAGGAACAGACATCATGCAAGCAGGCACGTTCTGTGTTGAGTACTATAGATTGTTACTCGGCTTCTTGGGCAGTTTGTTACAGAGATCACATATCCAAATTCCACTGTTATACATGATCCACTGTATATTCATTCAGGCAGATGAAAAGGACATAGAGATTTCAGATTAGGAATAAATGAGAAGTATAGTCACAGTTTTATACACAGTGACAAAAGTTTCAGTGCAAGTCAAAGCCCAATGTGAACTCAAAAGCAAGGTATGATGCCTGAAAACCTTACGTAGTTAAACTTACTAAACAATATTTTATTCAAACCAGTTTACATTGTTTTGGTCCAAAGGAAAAAATCAGCAACAGCAACAAAATATTTATTTTTGTAATTTTTCAGTCATTAACCTGAAAAAAAGAAGAGTTCCACTTTCATAAACTCTTCTCAAGTTTTCAATCTTTGACTACTGGCGATCTTTACTATGTATTTAAGGAGGAAATCCAGGCATACACACTTTACAAAATGAAATTATGCAAAAGCTTAAATTGAAATACATTTAATATGTTTCCAATGTAGAGTTATTCTTATGAAATATGTAGTCATTCAGTTGCCTCAAATCTACTTAGCTACCCTTTTTTTTCACTGTTAAGTGAATGAAAGCCATTTAAATGAATGAGACTCATAAAATTATTATTAGAATATCATATTAAATCATTCTAAATTAAGAATTGATGTAAGAGGAGTTGAGGATTTAACTCAGCAGTAGAGCACTTGCCCAGCAGGACAAGGCCCTGAGTTCGATCCCTAGCACGCCCCCCCAAAATAAAGATTGATGTAAGGAAACAGTTTTTCTTTGTTCCTTCCATTCTTCATCCTTTCCTTTTTTTTTTCTTTTTTTGTGATACTTATTTTCCTCTTTTTTATTCATTCCCTTCTGTTTCCTTCTTTTTTTCCTTTTCTTTTCTTTCATTATATCATAGTAACATTTTCTTTCACTTTTGTAATTTTATTAATCTTCTTTTAAATTCTTCTATTTTCTGAAGCTTTGATAGTTTTGGGGCCTTTCTGATGTAGAACCAGGAAAAGGCAGTTCCTGGAGAGGTGAATATTCTCTTGCAAGAGAGCCCTTAGCGTGCAAACCACCCAACCCAAGGTCCGTCCGCAGGAGAGTTCTCCTTTCCCAGCTCACACATGCCCTTTCCTCCCAGAGACTGTATTTCTATACTGTGTCCTGCATGGCCTAGTGCACCCCTCCTCTTGGCAACCTCGAGGAACAAACCACCATTTCAACAGCAGTTGGCCCCTGATTTGTTGACCTGACCATACCTAAATAATATAAAATCTACATTTCACAACAGTGATATCTGGTGGCAAAGGTGTCTGCAGATTGCTGAGGGAGGGAGAAAAGTGAACTCAACCATATTTTTTACAAACTTTCTTTGAGTTCAAACAAGCGATTGGTTTTCTGATGAATTTACAAGCTGCGCATGTATATAGTCCTTAATGAGCACTAATGCCCCGACCTTGTTTGAGGAAAGCATTCTGAAGTAAATTTATGATAGGTGCAAAATTACACTTAAAGCATCTAGAGCACTTTTAATTTTCTTATCCTCAGAAAATAATGGGAATTATCAGACTCACCCCTACTCTTGGTTATGCATTTCTTCAGAAGAAATGGCTTGAATGAATGGCCTCATTTTTTAAATAGCCAGCCTATAGGAACTCCCAAATAATTTAACTTCCTCTTTGAAAATGAAAGATTCAAGGGGAAAGAGATCAGCAGAGACACACACACCTGGAAAGCATCCATAGTTCTGCCAGCAACAGAGTTCTTGCTAATAGAATTTGGTTGGGGTCCAAAACCAGTGCTCACCAAACATTTTGTTGGTTCACATTCACAGTACAAAAATCTTAGCACAGACAGAACTGCCTGGGAGGCTGTGCAGCCAGACTGCCAGCTACAAGGACCTGCCTAGCTTCGGCGGGGCAGCCTGGGAACAGCACAGTCAGCCTTCTAAATAGGAGAATACAGCGGGCTGAGGTGAGACAGTTTCACAGGCATTGTGCAGCCATGCCTACATGCTAGCCCCACACCCGAGACACAGAGCCGGCCCGCACACCAGCAGGGTCTGGATCCATCAACATATATGCATAAGGTTGGGGACTCAACACGGGTAACACTGTCTTCTGCTTTTCCCCCCAGACTTTTTTTTTTTTTTGCTTCTTTGTATGTTTGTTTTTTCTTCTTCTTTCTTCTCCCATTGTACCTCTTTTAGCTTTTTTCTTTGTTGCTTTCTTTTCCCTTCCCCTCTCTGAAGCCACCATTACCAAGTAGAGCCAACCATGACCTTGTCATTGAAGATAACCCTGGAGGCATAAAGGTCATAAGAACCAAGAAACATATATACCCAGAAGAAAACGCAGAAACAGACATTCCTGAGGAGGACACTATTACCTATCTTTTTGTAACCTCATACAAAGAAAATATCAAACCAACTCGGAGAACAAGCTAAGAGGGGTAAAGTACATATGTATACAAAGAAAATGACCAGACACAGAAGCAAAATGCAACCCCAGATCCCCAGTCCAACCAGAATAAATACAGAGGACAATGACATCGAGGATGTCAGAAGACACCCAACCAAACTCTCCGAGATGATAGCAACAGAAGTTCAAAAACAGATAGACGCAGCAATAGAGAACATCAGGCTAGAGGTAATAGACCAGGTCAGGAAAGAGATGATCAACATAATGAAAGATTTGCTTAGTGAGTTCAGGGTAGACACAGATTAAAAAAACAGAGGAACTAAGAAAAGCAATCGAAAATTTGAATATACAACTTAGCAAAGAAATGGAGCCCATGAAACAGATCCAAACAGATATCCAAGAAATAAAAAACTCTCTGGAAAGTATACGAAGCTGAATGAATGAGAGTGAAGATAGAATCTCAGAACTAGAAGACAGGTCAGCAATTAGTGAGAATGAAAAGAAAGACCTGTTAAAAATAGCTAGAGAATATGAAAAATCACTACAACATCTGCAAGATGATGCAAAGAGGAACAACATAAGGGTGATAGGAATAAATGAAACAGCAGGAGACAATACAAAGGATCTAAAAAGATTATTTACAGAAGTAATGATGGAAAACTTCCCAAGCCTGAGAAAAGAACTTGATATACAGATAAGTGAGGCATATAGAACCCCAATTACTCATAACCAAAATAAACCCACACCAAGACATATAATAATCAAGATTCCAGAAATTCAGCAAAAGAACAAAATAATGAAAATTATTAGAGAAAAAAGACAAATCACCTATAAAGGTAAACCCATCAGAATCACAGCAGATTTCTCTACACAAACCCTAAAATCAAGGAGAGGCTGGAGCAAAGTATTCCAAGCCTTGAAAGAAAACAATCTCCAACCCAGATTGATGTACCCAGCCAAACTATCTTTCAAATTCAACAATGAAATAAGATACTTCCATGACAAAGAACAACTGAAGAAATTTATAACCTCCAAACCACCTCTACAAAATGTCTTGAAGGACATCCTGGAGAAGGAAAGAGTTAACTACAATTACAAGGACACTAATAAAATCCCACCAGGAAAGATAAGCAATTGAACTAAAGTGAAACACAGAACCAACTACAGAAAAGATATATGGCAAAAAAGAGTCAACTCATAACAGCTGTAACCATCAATGTAAACGGGCTTAACTCACCTATCAAAAGAAACAGGCTAGCAGAATGGATCAAGAAAGAAGATCCAGCAATATGCTGCATACAAGAGACACATCTAACCCAAAAGGAAATACACAGATTGAAAAATCAAAGGATAGAAAGCAGTATTTCATGCAACAGGAACCCAAAAAAAAGCAGGGGTCGCTATCCTAATCACAGACAAAGTAAACTTCAAGCCAAGACTAATCAAGAGTGATAAAGATGTTCATTACATACTTCTCAAGGGAAAACTTCAAGAGGAAGAAATAACAATCATTAATATTTATGCACCAAATATTGGTGCACCTAAAACTAATATTAAGGGACATGAAAGATCAAATAAACACTAACACAATTATAATGGGAGACTTCAACACCCCACTCTCACAAAGAGACAGATAACTAGACAGAAAATTAACAAAGAAATATCAGAACTGAATCATCTCTATGAACAAATGGACTTAACAGATGTCTACAGAGTGTTTCACCCTACAGCAGCATAATACACATTCTTCTCAGCTGCACATGGGTCATTTTCCAAAATAGACCACATACTAGCCCATAAAAGATACTTAAGTAAATGTAAGGGAATTGAAATCATCCCATGCATACTATCGGATCATAGTGCAATGAAACTAGAAGTCAATGGCAACAAAAACCAAAAAAACCACATAAACACATGGAAACTAAGTAATATCCTTCTGAATAACAGCTGGGTCACAGAAGAAGTTAAAGAAGAAATTAAGCAATTTATACAGTTAAATGAAAATGACAATACAACATACCGGAACTTATGGGATACAATGAAAGCACTGCTATGGGGGAAGTTTATCGCATTGAGCTCCCACATCAAGGAGACAGAGCGAGCTCAAATAAACAACTTAGTGTTGAAGCTCAAACAACTAGAAAAAGAAGAACAAAATAAATCTAAAGCTCATACAAGAGAGGAAATCATTAAGATCAGAGCTGAAATCAATGCAATTGAGACCAAGAAAACAATACAAAGAATCAACGAATCAAAGAGTTGGTTCTTTGAAAGATTAACAAAATAGACAAACCCCTAGCCAACCTGATCAAAAAAAGGAAAGAAAAGACTCAAATTCATACAATAAAAAAATGAAAGGGGTGAAGCCACAACTGACCCGTCAGAAATCCAAAGGATCATCAACACCTACTTCAAGAACTTATACTCAAACAAGATGGAAAACATGGAAGAAATGGACAGATTCCTAGAAACATACAAATTACCAAAACTAAACCAAGAAGAGATACAAACTCTTAATAAACCAATATGAGCCATTGAAATTGAAGAGGTAATTAAAAACCTACCAACGAAGAAAAGCCCAGGTCCTGATGGCTTCACAGCTGAATTCTACCAAAAAATTCAAAGATGACCTAATACCATTATTCCTCAAACTCTTTAATAAAATTGAAAAGGAAGCAGTACTTCCAAAATCGTTCCTGGAAGCAAGCATTACCCTAATACTAAAACTAGAAAAGGACCCAACTGAAAAAGAGAACTACAGGCCAATCTCCCTAATGAACATACATGCGAAAATTCTCAACAAGATTCTGGCCAACAGAATACAACAAATTATCAAGAAGATTATACACCACAACCAAGTAGGATTCATCCCAGGGATGCAGGGATGGTTCAACATACACAAATCAATATATGTAGCACACCACATCAACAAAGTCAAAGACAAAAATCACATGATCATCTCAATAGATGCAGAAAAAGCATTTGACAAAATCCAACACCCATTCATGACAAAAACACTACAGAAATTATGAATAGATGGTGTATATCTAAATCTGATAAAAGCCATATATGACAAACCAACGGCCAACATTACACTAAATGGCCAGTGTATTAGTCAGTATTCTCCAGAGAAACAGATACAATGGTAGATATATTAATATTTGAGAGCTTACAATTTGGCTTCCTCAGGCTTCTTACAAGTCAGGCGTGGAAGCATGCAGAGGGTCTGTCTGCAAGCTGGAGATCCGGAGGGCCCAGCCGAAGGTCTGGAGGTCCGAAGGATCCAGGCAAAGGTCTGGAGGCCTGAAGGATCCAGGCGAAGGTCTGGAGCTCCTCCAAAGGAAGCGAAACTGATCCAAAAAAACTGGCTGGGCTATATCCCTCTTCATTTCCCCTTGATATCATCTAGAGAATGGGTCGCTCTAGGGTGGATCTTCTACACCCTAGCATGTAGAATTGCTAAACCAATTTAGTTAAGCTTCTCTTACAAGTTGACACAATCAATCAACCATCACAGCCAGAAACTACAAGCTTTCACACTAAAATCTGGAACAAGACAAGGGTGCCCACTGTCACCACTGTTATTCAACATAGTTCTAGAAACATTAGCCAGAGCAATTAGACAAGAGAAAGAAATAAAAGGAATACAAATAGGAAAGGAAGAAGTTAAACTATCGTTATTTGTGGATGACATGATATTCTACATAGAAGAGCCAAAAACTCCACCAAAAAACTACTGTATTTAATAATTAAATTCAGTTGCATTGCTGGATACAAAGTCAACACGCCAAAGTCAATAGTATTCCTGTACACAAACAATACACCCACCAAAAAAGAAATAACAAAAGATATACCTTTCACAATTGCACACAAAAAAATAAAATACTTAGGAATCTGTCTAACAAAAGAAGTAAACGATCTTTACATCGAAAACTACAGCACTCTAAAAAAGGAAATTGAAAAAGATATCAAAAAATGGAAGGACATCCCATGTTTCTGGGTAGGAAGAACCAACATCGTGAAAATGGCTATACTTCCTAAACTACTATACAGATTTAATGCAATTCCAATCAAGATACCACTAACATACTTCAAAGAATTAGAAAGGACAATCATGAATTTCATCTGGAACCAGAAGAGACCAAAAATAGCAAAAACGATCCTAAGCAACAAGGGAAAAGCAGGAGGCATCACAGTCCCCGACCTAAAACTATACTATAAAGCTACAGTATTAAAGACAGCATGGTACTGGCAAAAAGACAGACCTGAGGATCAATGGAATAGATTGGAGGATATAGAAACAACCCCAAACACACTCAAATACCTCATCTTTGACAAAGGAGCCAAACACCCTCACTGGAAGAAAGATAGCCTATTTAACAAATGGTGCTGGAAAAAATTGGCTTCCCACATGTCGAAAACTAAGACTAGATACATGTCTCTCACCATGTACTAAACTCAAATCGAACTGGATCAAAGATCTAAACATTAAAATAGAAACACTAAATTTACTGGAGAATAGAATAGGAAGAACCCTCGAAGACATAGGAGTAGGGAAAAAATTTATAAACAGAACCCAGGCTGCATGGGAAACAATACAAAGAATCAGTGCTTGGGACCACATGCTATTAAAAAGCTTTTGCACAGCAAAAGAAATCACCAATAGAGTAGGGCGAAACCCCACAGACTGGGAAAAAATTTTTGCTAGCTATCCATCAGACAAAGGTCTAACATCTAGAATATACAAAGAACTCAAAAAAATTAAGCCTCTTGGGGCTGGGGTTTTAGCTCAGTGATTAGAGTGCTTGCCTTGCAAGCACAAGGGCCTGAGTTCGATCCCCGGCACCACAAAAAAAAAAAAAAAAATTAAGATTAAGCCTCTCAAATTTAAAGACCCAATCCAAAAATGGGCAACTGAAATGAATAAACATTTCACAGATTAAGAAATAAAAATGGAAAATAAATATATGAAAAAATGTTCAACATCACTAGTTATTCGAGAGATGCAAATCAAAACAATGTTAAGATTCCACCTCACTCCAGAATCGTGTATATGGAAAAATCAACCAATAACAAATGCTGGAGGTGCTGTGGGGAAAAAGGAACCCTCCTCCACTGTTGGTGGGAATGTAGACTGGTCCAGCCACTGTGGAAATCAATATGGAGATTCCTCAAAAAACTACAACTGGAGGTTCCATTTGACCCAGCTATTCTCCTACTGGAGATCTTCCCAGAAGAATTAAAATCGTCATACCACAGGGACATATGCACCACCATGTTCATAGCAACACAATTTGTAATACCTAAGTCTTGGAAACAACCTAAATGCCCAACAACCAATGAATGGCTGAAGAAAATGTGTTTTTTCTACACAATGGAGTACTACACAGCCATAAAAAAGGATAAACTAGAGTCCTTCGTATATAAATGGATGTTCCTTAAGAACATACTTTTAAGTGAAATAAATCAGACACTCATGAGTACACATTGAATTGTTTCTCTGATATGAGAAACCATAACTGTAAATAAGGACAAAGAGATGTAATAGATATTATATAAAAGGAAGATAATATACAAAGGAGAGGAGTATTAGAAAGAAAGACGGGGAGAATCAGAAAGGCAACAAAGGAAAGAAAAGAGAAAGGGAAAATATGGAAAATTATGAATAAACCTGCTATAAATAAGGAGGGAACAGAAGGGAGGGATGAGGAAGCGGGGGGAGAACCAAGATGCATCATGTATAGGTACAAAATAAATGTGATGAATGTGACCATTGTATGTAAAATGTACCAATACATGTTCTTGGTTTAAAATAAAAATTAAAAAAAAAATCTTAGCACATGCTCCAATCAATAAATACACTTAGAAAGCACATGTGTATATTTCTGTCAATCCACAAATTAGCAAAAGTGAAGCTCAGTTATTTTCTGATTTCTAGATTGACAGAGATAAAACGTTTATCATTTTCTTTTTACACCTCATTGCATCATTTGTGGAACCTCTCCAATGCACATACCTCTCCTTAGAAGCTTTACCATATGCAGTGTACAGCTTGCTATCTCTAGTTCAGATTACCGAAAAAGCCTATTTATTCTTTTCTTCCTGACTCTTCTCAATCTCCAGCACACAAAAGCCTGAGTGATATTTTTAAGGTTTCTTCAGTTTTTGTCTTTCTCTGTACTTTTCTCCAATGTCTTCCAAAGGTCAGGGGTTGAGTTTTACAGAAGTAAATATTAGATGGAATTTGGTATGATTTAAAAAGGAACCCTTCCTGGAGAAACTGATAGGAACTGTCCCCAAGGGGCAACAGGAAAAATGTGACAAGAAACAGAGGTATTAGCAATCTGTGGGACCACAGGTGAAGTCTCACAGAGGGTAGCTTCAGCCTGATCCCACAGAGAAACTCTGGAGAGAAAGTGAAGCCTTAGCATTTTCCCAACAAGAGATTATGTCTATTAATTATCTAACTGTTGTTTGGGAGATTGTGGACATAAGTTTTCAGAAGCTTCTCTGCAGGGTGGACTAGGCAGATTCTAGCAGCTTGGAAGAATTCCTCCAAAACAGATTCACAGAAGAAAAACACATGAAACTGAAATATACCCAGTAAAAGAGATCACACAGAGCCCCTCTATCTCCACTTACAAAGGAATCCAAACTGCTACTTATATTTTTGTATGATTCACCCCTATTTCAGCAAACTCATTTTTCACCATTCTTCCAACACAGCTTTTCTCCTATCAAACTAAACAACCAAGTTCGAGCCCTTTTCCACCCACTCTTTATTGCCCCACGATTTTCTCCATCATGTGATTTTTATACAAACTAAAATGATTCATTTTCACAGTCCTTCCTTCATTGGCTCCAAGGAAATGTCCATGATCCATAGACTCTTTGTCAAATGAATGTGCTTATTTATTTATGTATAACTTATTGCCATCTGAAATAATTCTGTTTATTGTTTTATTGTCTCTGTCTCCCCTCAATGTAAGCTTCCTGTCCATTCCTTTCACCCTTTTACCCACACCATACAGAAAATATCTGATATTTAGTAGGTGGTAGTTATTTATCTAGTTAGTAAAGGGCCATAATTGACTTACAATGTTTACAACACCTTCACTTCTTTGGATTTCTGTCTCCTATTAACAACCTCGCTCTTAGGAAATGGTGCATCCCATTGAGAATAAAATACAAAAGGAATTTAAGAAGAAACTTCCTCAGCATACAATTAAGCATCTATATAAGCTATTAGAGTACAGTGCTATATTATTTAAACTTCCTGTTTGTGAATTCAAATGAATGACCCTTTAATTGTCACATTGCCTGGAACATCACAGCTTGTGCAACAATGAGAGCTGTTTCTTTTTATATAATCTATTTTACAAGTCATTATATATCTGAATGTACCATTAATACAATATAGTCTAGGATATAATATATTCTAGAAATGAATAATGCCCTCAAATTTATAAAATGTCACAGATGTCAAAATCTAAATCACAATGTTGCTGATCAGTTTAGGGTTCTTTTGCTCAATTCTGATGGAAATCATGAGCCAGCAAAGTGCAGCCCTGCTAGCAGCCTTGATATCACCAGATGATACCCAGTAACGCTAGATGACAACAATTGACATAGCCGGATGCTGCTGCCGCTGCCATCACCATCTGATGCCTGGACAGCATAGGTCCACTCTGGAGCTGGGCCACTGCCACCGGTCTTCATTGGCTGCTGGTCTCTGGATCTCTTGGTATTAATAGCTCTGTTTATTTGTTCTGTCCACACTACTCAGGATAAAATTCCTAAGTAGATTTACAGGAGTTTTGGAGCCCGCACTACCCAAGAAACAAATCATGAGCAGGTTTACAGCAACACTGTTTATTTTAATAGAGCATGTGTTGCAGCAAAGTGGGGCTAGTACACAAGGGGGAGCTCAAGGAGTGCCTGGAAAGTGCTACTTCTGAACAGCTTGCAGGCCTGTTTCAGCAAGGTAAGGGCCAAACCCAGGGAATCTTTTGGAAGGCTTGCTGTGAATGTTGGGTATACAAATAAGGGGCCAAGATCCCTCCCCTGATCTTAGCCACTCCAGGGTGCCCTCTCTTTCTCATAAATGCAGGATCCACTGAAGTGGATGGAGTGAGGAGGGCACCTCACTGCCTGTCTGTGTGCACTCATGGTGGTGTGATAGCCATGGAGGACACTGATGCGAACTGTCCCAGTCCATTTGGATGCAGAGGGAGCAAAGGGGCGATGGAGAGGGGCAGTCCTCCCCTAGCGAATCCATACCCCATCTCCAGCTGGCAGGGGAGAAAATGGAGTCAGGTACTTCTTGTCTGGACCCCCAAAATTCACGGAGGTTACATTCCTAAAGCACCCACGAATTGTGAAAAACCACAGATTTTAGATATGGTCAGAAAAATGCCTACAAATGCCTAGTTTTATAGTTTAAACCCTAAATATGTTATATCTCTCACAGTTATGTAATTTAATTTAATAAAATATTACATTAACCAAGTCTTGGAAGGCATAGGACATTGTGGGAGTATCTTAGGGATTTTAGGGCCTTAAGAAGAAAAAAACTGAGAACACTCAAGACAGCTACATGCAGTATAGCAATCTGTTATGGTGGAGAAAGGCTAGTGCATCTGCTAGGGACGGGTTACAGGGCAGCAGCCAATCAGCAGGAATGAGAAATGAACAATGCTCTCAGATTGGGTACTTGCAAACCTCCTGCCAAAGAAATGATTCGAGGGGATATTTGAGGTTTCCAAGAAGTTGTGGGGGTTTCCACAAACAAGTCTTCTCTAACCATTACAAGGAAAGTACTGTTGTATACCACATACAACACTCAGGCAAGTGAAGAACATGTAAGTTGGTGTATGCGATATAGCCCAGGTGTGCAGTAGGCCATGCCATCCAGGTTTGTGGAAATACATTCTTTGATGTTTGCACAATGACAAAATTCATTTCGGATGCATTTCTCAGGACATATTCTTGTCATTAAATGATGGATGACTGTAACCCAAAGTAACCTGATGCCAACCAGTTTTCTTCTTGTTGGGTATTTCTGCTTTATTCTGTCATTTCCTGTCTAACTTCGGGCAAAGCAATCCCTCCATTTGCTTTCAGAATAGCTTGGGGGTGTATATTACCCTCCCAACTCTCTGCTCCAACCCTTTCTTTCAAGGAAAATTGCATTAGACCTAGCATTAAACATTAGAGAAGAATATAGCTATTCTCCTAACTTATGTTCATGTAAAAGTTTGTTTTTTAATTATGAAAACTTTCCAAGTCTCCTTCCACTCATTTACTTAATTTTTCTATAGCAAAGTACTGACCTGTCCTATTATTGGATTTAGGAGAATAAGACAGACCTACGAGATCAGGTATCTCCATTTCTGGAATGGTTTGTTGGTCAAAGTTCTGCCATCTAACCAGTCTCAAATTCATTTTTTTTAAACTTAATTAAATATATAAGCTCTAACCATAGCTTTAGATTTCTCATAAAATGTAGCCTCATTCACAGATAAGTGAGAGATTTGTCTTATTAAGCAAATACTGTAATGTAAAAGGAGACCTATGAGAATATCCCACCCATATTCCTTCAAAGAGATAAACAATGTAACAGAATGATAGGGAATTCAAAGGCCAAAGAGATTCTTACAAAGACTTGTGCTTAGAATTTCCAGCTTTAAGAATAATACTCATTTAGACAACTGAAAGGTGTTATGATTTATATCTAAATGTCCCCCAAAGCTTCACATGATCATAGTTGGGGTTTTGGGGAGGTGACTGGATCATGGGGGTGTGATACTCATGGGTGGATTGGTCTACTGATGCGTCTGTAGCTCAATGTGATATTGAGAGGCGAAGCCTGGTTAGAGAAGTGTGTCACTGGGGGCGTGGCCTGGACAGGTCTATCACCCTCCCCCATCACTTGATCTCTCTCTGCTTCTGGCTGGCATGTTCTGAGCTCTTTCTCCTCCACCATGCACCTCCCCCATTCACTCTACCTTGGAGGGAGCTGCCTATGGACCGAAACCCCTACAAATGTGAGCCAAAGCAAACTGTTCCTTCCTAAAATTGTGAGTGTCTGGTATTGCATCTCAGCAAATAAGGAACAGCAAAAGAAGGAAAACAAGAAAAGCTGATAAGGAGGGAATGAGGGAAGCTTAAGGGGGAAGCATATTTGTGGGAATAAGGGAAAATTCCTCAAAAGGAAAGATAAATCTTAGGAAGATGTGATAGTTAGCTGATTGTGTCAACTTGAGTAAGAAACCTCCAGATGAATTGGATCAGCATAGCTCTGGGCACGGCTGAAGGGATTCACTGAAAAGGGAAAACTCACCCTGAGTGTGAGTGACAACAGCCAATAGGCTTGCTACCTGAATGTAATAAAAGGGAAAGGAAGAAGGAAGGCTCGCTTCTGTCTCTTCTGGTCTTGGTTTTGACTTTGGGCATCCTCTCCTGGCTTCCAGTGTAGACTCTTCAGCCTTCTACTGCAGACACTTTGGCCACCTGATACAGACCCACATGGGATACTATAGTGAGCTTCAGGCCTTTGACTGGATCCTTTGGATCCTCAGCACACACGCAGAGGTTGCAGCGCAGGTAATGATGAATTTCCTGTAGCTGTAATAGCATGCACATGTGCTTGGCATTTATTTCTCTGGCTGTCTTCATCTCTCAAATGGATTATTTTAGCAGACTGCTAAAAAGTCTCTTTGCCTTCATTCTTTTTCAGTTTGTTTTCAAAGTTTGCACTTTTCTACACCTAACTCCACCGACAGCCATTATAAACCAATCTTATAAATTCTTATATATTTATATATCTTACATTAAATCTGGTTCACTACTAAGCATGTCTGGTACAGAAGATATTCTTGAAAAATGAATACTGTGAAACCAAAATAGAGATTATAAAAAACAAAACAAACAAAAAAACCCAACAACAACAACAACAAAAAAAAAACCAATGAAATAGCCAAGGATGGTGGCACACATTTTGTGATCCAAAGGGCTGAGGCAGATTGCCACAAGTTCAAGGCCAGCCTGGAATAGAGTGAGTTCAAGGCCAGCGTGAACTAAACAGAGACAGACCACGTCCGAAAACACAAAAAACAATAATAGGGGGCAGGGGGATGTGAAATAGAGATAGCATCTGGAAAAATAATTTTTAGTTTTCAATAAATCAGTTAGTATGACTAGGACCAAGGTATCAAGATCACCAAAACTAGACTGACAGCCTGAAAGGCTTTCCAGGTGAGATTTAAGTCCTAGAAAAACATTAAGAAATGCTGAGAAATGCCTATGAATTGGAACAAGCATGTCAAATCGCTCCTGAAAATTTATGGGGATCTCATGGAAGACCGGGAAGGTGAGTATAAGCACGAAAGAAATGGCTGGGTAAATTCTAATGTGATTCCTTTACTAGGTAGTAGGGAGGAAGCAGGTGTTCCCCATACTGTGGGTGCTGTTGCTAAAAAGTATATTAAATAGAATTCGATATAGAAGAGAAGGTAGAGAAAACTTTAAGTAGAACCTTTACTATCCTATAGGCAAAACTGTTCCAATTAAAAATGAGTTGTTCTGTGCTTTGAGTAGACAGACAGCCAGATGGGGGAGCACAGCCCCATGATGGAAATGCAGTTTGCAGATTAGCATTTAAGAACTAATGATGTTCCTCAGAAAGCAATGGAACCAAAAAACAAATCAGGAAAACTATGGTAAAGCCTTGAAGTACAAATACCTACTAGGCGGGCTTTTCCAACTCAGGGTGAGAAAGAACTTTTTTACTAGTGTATATAAATGGCAGGATGATTATGCACTTCAGGACCAAAATCTAGAAAAGTGTCTTAAAAACAAGCAAATGTGCAACTGTAGTACAGAATACACAGTACAACAAAATAAGCAATTTCAACAAATATCTCTGCATGTGATAGAAAAGAGGAACATCAAATTAAGGAGCATGTTATAACAATATAAAGAATTTGATATTTCCTCAAGAAATAGGAAAGTGGTTCTCAGTACTGTACATGCACATACACCTAATGTCCTTTAAAAAATAATCAAGGCTTCTATCCTAGTTTAGATCTGTTGAATTTAAAACTCTGAGGGGTGAGGTTATTTTTTAAAGAACTCCCCTGGTGACTGCCCTGAGCAGGCAGAGCTCAGAGGCACCAGGCTGGAGGTGGCACATCACGATATGAATCACAGTGCTAAAGACGCTCCAACCCATCCAAAGCTCAGGAAACACAGTCTTGAAACAGCCATGATAAAAGTATCATTCATTGCTGGGCCCCTAATGGAACAGCTCTGGGCAGATTTAGAGTCCCTTCAATTTAGAAACCTTCTAAAGGTAATTCTACAGCAGAAACAATTATGGGAACTAGGGGCAAAGTTTCCCTTGGAGGCAAGTTTCACAGCACAAGCATTTCTACCACAAGAGGCGATGACAGCAGCCAAAGGGCAGAGGACAAACAATGCTTGATCACAAGACAATGGAAAAGCTGTATCACCAGGCAGGGCTCAAAGTCAAAACTGCTCTAGAAGACAGAGAAATAGAGCTTGGAAATTAAAATTAGCCATCTTACACTAATAGGAATTCAGATTTGGGTCCTGGGTTTGCCAATATTTTAAACTTCTAACCACTATTGGAAGGCAGATATCATTCAAATATCATGCTTTGTGAGGAGATGGAGTAGAAATTGTTTTATATATTAATAAAAGTAACTACTCTATTTCAGAAAATGGTCAGTAATGTAAAACATAACAAATATATGAAAAGCTCCTGTTTTCTGTATGAATGATGCAACTACTTCTCCAGTCTGCATGTGCTGTGTAAGAGACAGACCATCAGGGTGGCTTCTCTGTTGCTTAGTCTCTCTTATCCTTTTTCTGCTTTTCACACTTATGACTATCTGTTCCTGAAATGTACACCACCACAGGCCAGGATCCCATCTGTCCTTCTCCTATGAATCTAATCTTCCTCCCTCCCAAACAACCACACCACTTCATTCACCAGTGAGACAGCAGAATCAAATTATATTGAATTTGTCTTCTTTCACCAGGCTTTAGTTTTTTTCTTTTATTTGAAAATGCAGTAAAAGCCCTACACAATGTCCTGTGTAGGATCTGAAAATTCCATCATGTAGAGTGCTGGGCCATGCTGCTATGAGGTGCATGAAATGACTGGAGTGACCTTGTGCATCTTGCTGCTCCAGGAAGCCGACAGCTTGCAAGCTCCAAATCCATCAAAGGTTGGTCTGCAATCTAGTGCCACCTGGTGGCAGGTGTCCCATTCCCCCGCCCCAGTTTAAATAATAAACAAGGCCATCTCTGGGGCTTGTGAGAGGCTGGAAATTCTGGAACAAAAGCAGTGATTCCAGAAATCTGCCTAGAAAAAAAGACTCGTTTTGCTGAGCCATCTGGAGCCAACAACCGGGAAGGATTCAGGCAGGGGAATAATGATAATACAATGTGATGCGGTTGTCTGCAGTTTGTCTGCTTTGCCTTATCTTCTCTTGAGAAGAAAACTACTGCTCTCACAGAAAACAGGCCGGCACAGACTGGAAGCTAATCAATAATTCCATTATTTCCGAACTCAGACTAACTCAGAGTAAACTATCATAATGTTTAGCTGTATTATTTTTCTGGCTCATTACTTTTTCTAATTTTAACTTTCAGCTTCTTTTCTGAGACCTCTGTCGAAGTTCTGCTCCATAGTCACAGGGGTCTTTTAACCTTTCTCTCAGAGTCTTCAGAATTCAGCTAAAATATACCGCTCTTCCCTAAAGGCTTGCCAGACTCATTCCCTTGGCTTGATTGGGAGCCCTGCTTTTACACATCCCTGGCATCTTAAATAAACATTTATGTAAAGGCATATCATCATCTCATAATTTATTTCTTTCTCCTCTGTCCTCTTTACTTTGAGCTGCTTTTAGAGGATGACTTGCAATCACTGTATTTCCAGCATCAACCACAATGCTTAAAAATCGTAGATGTTTATTGCTTCAGGTTGTCTCTGATACTGTAACAAAATTCCCCAGACTAAGTAACTTACTTTCTAAAGGATAGAAGTTTATTTGCCTCTCAGTTCTGGAGGCAGGGATGTCCAAGAGCCTAGTCCTGGTATTGGCTTAGCACCCAAGGAGGCCCTTTATGATTTCTTCCTAACATGGCAGAGGGCATTACTTGGTGAGACAGCAAAAGTGTTCTAGCTTGAATCTCTTTCCTTCTTCTATAAAGACATTAATGCCACCACGAGTGCCTCACCTTCATGACTTCATTGAACTCTAATTATTCCCCAAAACACCCACCTCCAAATACTGCTAATATGTACACTTGGGAATTAAGTTTCCAATAAATTAGCTTTTGAGTAAAACATTCAAATCATAGCAATTTAAATGTTATTTTATATATTCATACCATTTGACATATCTATAATATTACTTCTTAGTTGTTTTCTTCTTGCTGAGACAAAATACCCAATATTCACAAATTATAGGAGATAGGTTTTATTTTACCTCCCAATTTGTAGAGGTTTCAGTCTATAGTCAGCTGGCTCCAAGCCAGGCAGCATGGTGGAGGGGCATCACAGAGGAGAAATTCTTCATGGCATGGCAAGCAGGGAAGCAGCAGCCTTCCTTCTGTTTTCCCCTTTTATTCCATTCAGGCTGCAAGCCTATCGGTTGGTGCCCTTCAAATCCAGAGTGGGGCTTCTATCTTCAGCAGATCCATTCAGCCACATCCAGCACTGTGTAAAACCCATTAGTGGACTAATCTGGTATCGCACACACATGATCCAGTCACTCCCCAAAGCCCCACCTCTGAGTGCATGAAGCTTTAGGGGGACATCTAGATATAATCCGTAACAAGCACAGGTCATTTCTTCAGGAGCCTTGGAGTCTCCTCAAGTATATTTTACTCATAGTAACTGAATCACTGTTTATTTTAGCCATCTCTGGGAGAGTCATTGTCCAAGACCTTAATATTTACTTCGAGTTAATATAAGAGCTAAAAATGGGTGTCGAGATACTAATTTTAATTAACATTGTCCATATAAAATTACCTTTATCTTTATCTTCCCTTTTTCCTCCTTTTTAACCAATGTCAGATAACTATTAATCTACAAGTATTTTTTTTGTGTGTGTGTATACCTACCACAAGCAAGACATAGTAGTGGCAACGTGGAGGTAAAAAAAAAAAAAAGTTATAAGAGCCTCTTAGCTTGATCCCACTGCCTTGAAGATAAAATATGGTTAGAGAGATGATGTTGAAAATTTTGAGTAGATGGTGATAAAATAAAATACAAACTACTATCATCTTTTTTAAAACAGACTACCTTATTACATTAATTATTTTAGTAATGACCTATTAGACATACATACCTCATAGATGAGCAACTGAGCAAGGTTTTGGGATGTCAAAACTTACACAGGCCTAGTGCTAGTAAGCCTAAAGCCAGACTTTAACCTCAAATCAGTGATTCATGTGCTAAACTATGACATTATTCACCTGCTTGTGAAAAAAATACAAGGAGAATAAAAATTACTCATGGAGAAGATAAAGGAAAAAGTTTACATTCTTATGGATTATTCACGAAAAAGTTCACAAAGGGATTAAGATTTAAACCAGATCCTGAAGTGCATGGAAAGGTATGTGAGCGTAAGTTGTGAAATTTGCCCAGGAAAGAGGTGATTAGACATCAAGTTTCATTGTGAAAATTATAAAGACAATCTTTCTCTTTTTGTTTTTTCATAAATAAAGCTCTCATTTCCTTCCTTTCAATGTAGAATTGAAATTGACTTGATTCTAGTAGCTATTTGAGTTCACTGAAATTCATCTGTTAACCAACCCTTGCCTGATCCCTATAAGGAAAAAAGAAAAGATGATAGAAAATAATAATTAGGTGCAGTCTTTGATATGAGACGAACAGTGTAACTATCAAGACCAAAAGCAAATATTATCTCATCATTGGTACCAGGTTTATTTCTATTGCCTGCTGTAAAAGTAGTATGAGAAAATGCTGCTCATATTTATGCACATAAAGATTTTATATTTGGAATTTCAAAATAATTGTAATTATATGGTCCTTAACATAATGGCCCAAAACGTTCTTAGCTGCCTCGTCCTGGTGCTAATAGCTCTCAATGAGCAAAAGACTGAGAGAAATGACAGAAGCCTCATTATAAACTGTCTGAAAAAGTAGGGTAATAATGAGAATCACCAAGGATAGCCCAGAAAGAGACAATGAAGTGAACAATGCCAAAAGGTCTAATGAAATGAGTGCAACAAGTAGGGTGAGCAGTTAAGTTGAAGGGAACCAGCAACAGGAAAATACTTCAATGACAGAAATAAGTTAATACCATTCAGTAATAACTCTTAATGTGAGTGGTCTCAATTCTCCAATCAATAGACATAAATTGGCACAATAGATCAAGGAACAAAATCTAATGGTACGCTGTGTACAAGAAACACATTTTACCTAAAAAGAAATTCATAGACTAAAAATCAAAGGATGGAAAACAATATTTCAACAAGAACCCAAAAACAAACAGGAGAGGCTGTCCTCATTTCAGATAACGTGGACTACAAGACAAGACTGATCAGAAGAGGCAAAGAAGGTCACTACAAATTGATTAAGGGAACAATTCAACAGGAAGAGATAACAATTACAAATATATAACAGAACAGCAGTATGCCCAGCTTTACAAAACAAATACTACTGACCAAAAAAGATCAGAAAAAACATCAAAGCAACTATAGTGGGAGACCTCAATCGGCCACTCTCACAAATAGGTCAACTAGGCAAAAATCAAAATGGAAATGTCAAAGTTGAATCAAACCTCCGGACAAGTGGACTTAATATATATCTATAGAGTGTCCCATCCAACAACAACAGAATATACAGTGGTACTTCAATTCATGAGCGCTTTTATTTGCAAACAATTTTGTTCCCAAACAGAAGCATTTGGCAAAATTTTGTTTTTGTTTGCAAACTCAGCATTGAGTGACAAACAGGACTGTGTCCATTTTTCCTGCACCAACAGGAACGTAGTCATCTTTTCCAGAATCATGGAATGAATTAAGTTCATGAATTGAGCTGTATACTCTTCTCAGGAAAACATGAAACTTTCCCCAAAATAGATCACAAACTAGCCAATCGGATATGCTTAAGTAAATGCAAAAGAATTGAAATCATAGCATGCACATTGTCAGATCATGGCAAATAAAGCTAGAAATTAAAGGCAAAAAACATAGGAATTATGCAAGTGTATGAATATTAAACAGCACATTCTTGAATAAACAAGGTGTCACAGAATAAATCAAGGAAGAAATAAGACAGCTTGTAAAAGTAAACAATAATGGAAGTACAAACACTAGAACTTCTGGGACACAATGAAAGTAGTCCTAGGAGGAATAATGCTGTCAATGCCCACAAAAGAAATACAGATAGAGCCCAAACGAATAACCTAAAGATGTACCTCGAGGACCTAAAAAAACAAGAACAATCCAAACCCAAAGCTAGTACAAGGAAGGAAATTATAAAGTTCAGAGCAGAAATCAATGAAATGGAGAATAAAAGCAATACAAAGAATCAATGAATCAGAAACCTGGGTCTTTGAAACAATAACCAAATAGACAAACCCTTAGAAAATTTTACTAAAAAGAAAAAGAAAAAGGAAAGAAAAAGCAAATCAATGCAATTAGAAATGAAAGAATGTGAAATCACAATAGATACTGCTGAAATCCAAAAGATTATTAGGAACTACTTCACAAACCTGTAAGCTAATAAATTGGAGAACTCAGAAGAAATAGATGGATTTCTAGATAAGAAATAGATAAAACAAAACAGAACCAAGAAGATATAAAAACCCTGAATAATCCAATAACAGGCAATGAAATTGAAGTAGTAATAAAAAAACCTACCAATTAAGAAAAGCTCAGGTCCTGATGTATTCACTGCTGAATTGTAGAAAAACTTCAGGGACAATTGATTGCCAACACTCTTTAAACTCTTTAATGAAACTGAAGGGTAAGGAGTATTCCATAAGTCTTTCTTGGAAGCCAGCATTACTCTGATTCCAAAACCAGGCAATGATCCAGCCAAAAAAGAGAACTACAGGCCAATCTGTTTAATGAACTGGACTCAAAAATTCACAACAAGCTATTGGCAAGCAGAATGCAACAAATCATAAAAAAGATGATACATCTTGACTAAGTACCCTTCATCCCAGGAATACTGGGATGGTTCAACATATCTAAAGCAATAAATGTAATACGTCACATAAATAAAAGCAAGGACAAAAATCACATGATCATCTCAATAAATGCGGAAAAAGTCTTTGACGAAATCCAACACCCACTCATGATTAAAAACTCCAAAAATATAGGTATAAAATAACCTTATCTCAATCTGATGAAAGCATTTATGACAAACCTACTATAGACAAACCTACTTCATATTAAATAGAGAAAAATTGAAACCTTTCCCCATTAAATTAGGAACAAGACTAGGATGTCTGCTATCACCACTCCTGTTCAGCATAGTATTTAAAATATTATCCAGAGCAATCAGGTGACAGAAAGAAATAAAAGGAGTATGTATAAGAAAGGAAGAAATGAAATTACCATTATTTGCAGATGACATGATCATCTACATAGAAGGCCCAAAAATCCCACTAAAATATTCCTAGAATTAATAACTAAATTCAACTTTTCTAGCAGGGTATAAAATCAACACACAAAAAAATCAATAGTGTTCCTGTACACTAATAATTAACTCATTGAGGAAAAAACTAGGCAAACAATACCATTTATAAGAGCATCAATTAAATATTTAGGAATTAAGTTAACAAAGGAAGTAAAAGACCACTACACTGAAAACTACAGTACTCTGAAAAAGAAGATCAACGAGGACATCAAAAAATGAAAAGATATCACCTATTCCTACATTGCCAGAACCAGTAGTCAAAATGGCCAGACTTACAAAACATATACAGATTTAGCATGATCCCAATCAAAATACCAACAGCATTACTCACAGAACTAGACAAAACAATCCTAAATTTCCTAAGGACCCTGAGGAGAACCAGAATAGCAATCCTGGGTAAACAAGACTAAAGCAGGAGGCATCACAATCCCAGATTTGAAGTTACATTACAAAGCTACAGTGATAAAACAACAACAACAACAACAAAAACAGCACAACACTGAAACAAAAAACAGACTTATGGATAAATGGAACAGAATGCAGAAACAACCCCCAGGTACATGGAGCCATTTCATCTTTGATAAAGGGACCAAAAACATGTACTAAGGGAAAGATAGCTTCTTTAATGAATGGTACCAGTAAAATTTGCTATCCACATGCACAAGGTCGAACATAAACTCATAGATCTCTCCATGCAGCAACTTGGATCAAAATGGATGACATAACAAAGACTGAAATATTAAAAGATAAATACTTAATCTGCAGGAAGATAAAATAGGTAAAACTCTTGAAAACATAGACAGAAACAAGGACTTTCTGAACAGAACTTCAATGGCCAAAAAAAAAAAAAAAAAAAAAAAAAAAAAAAAAAAAAAAAAAAAAAAAAAAAAAAAAAAAAAAAAAAAAAAAAAAAAAAAAAAAAAAAAAAAAAAAAAAAAAAAAAAAAAAAAAAAAAAAAAAAAAAAAGCACCAAGAACCAACAAACAGGGACACAACAAATTAAAAAGTTGCAGAGCAAAGGAAACAACCAACAGAGTGAAAAGACAACCTTCAGAATGGGAAGAAATTTTGTCAGATATTCTTTACACAGAGAACTAATATCTAGAATATACAAAGAACTCAAAAAACCAGACCCCCCAAAATAAGACTCATTCAAAAATGAGCAAGAAATGATAGACACTTGTCAGAAGAAGATGTACAAGTGGCCAATATATACATGAAACAATGGTCAACATCTCCAGCCATTAAAGAAATGTAAATTTAAAAAAAAAAAAACTGAGATTCTATGCAACTCCATAAAGAATGACCATCCTCGAGAAATCAATAACAACAAATGCTGCCAACATTGCTGGGAGAAAGGAAACTTTCTACATTGTTAGTAGAAAAGAAAACTAGTACATCGACTATGGAAATCGATATCACATTCCTCAGAAAATTAAAATTAGAAATTACATTTAATGCAGCTATTCTCCTTCCAGGTACCTTCCCAAAAGAATTAAAGATCTCATATTAGAGAGATATTGGCGTACCCACGTTTATAGCAGCATAATTCACAATAGTTAAATCTTGGAAGCAGCCTATATATTAATGGTGGTGAATCTATGGCACATGTGTTATTTGTTTTTAAAACCAGAGATGTTAATGTATGAATTGTTTTTTTCTAAACTGAAACCTCAGTGCTCAGGTTTAATTGCAGTGTTGGCACTCTGTGGTAAGTTTTGGGGTGCAGATTGGGTACTCACCTTTAAAAGGTTTGCCATCTTCACTACATATCGCATCCATTAAAAGATGAATGGATAAATAAAATGTGATATTTATATACAATGGAGTTATTACTCTGTCATAAAGAAGAATAAATTTGAGTTATTTGTAAGAAAATTGATGCATCTTGAGACCATACTCTTAAGTGAAATAAATCAGACACACGAGTTTAAATAATACATGATTCATCATATAAGAGATAAAATATACATAAAGGGCAAAATAACAGACAGATATAGGAAGTAGATAGATCTTTTTCAAATGAGAAGCAGCTCAAAGAGGGGGGAGGGTGAAAGGAAGTGAATGAAAACAAAGTTTCCAGGTATCAGCTCCCACTAGGGAATGTAACCATCATGTACTGCAAACACATGCTTATAAAAAACAAAACTGGAAAAAACAATGAGTATTACAGTCAATGTTTTAGCATGCATTTGAAGTAATAGAAAATATTCTTTATGGGAAGCAGGAATTATTAAGGGAATAGATATGACCTCTAAAGAAACACCTGGATTCAAAGACCACCATATCCAAGATGCCATCTTAAGATTTGTTAGCGCGTGGTGTATTAAAGGGATCTCCAGTTACCACAGCGGACACTAAAAAAGCACGTGGGCAGAAGCTGTCGTTTTCTTTTTGATATTCCGGTATAATCAGTTTCTTCAGTATTCCCGGCTGCTTCTAAGTCTTCCGTTCTTAATCTGCGAGAACAAAGTGTTTGTGACTTTTGAGCAAAGTAAGCGATTCTCTTTCTGCCTCTTTTATAGTTGATCTGTCCATCAGTAAAGTCTTCCTGTAATCTGTTCCTATGTGCCTTTATCAAATGTACTGCTTCTTTGTCCATGAGTTGTTTTGTAACGTAAATTAGTCCGGAATCGAATGATGATTGATAACTACACAGAATTGTCATTGCTATTATGTATTATATTAGCTTCTTACTGTGCATACAAAACTCATCCAAGAGACATAGTAATCATCATTCCCCAAAAAGATGTAGGTCAGGAGTATTCTTTCATTGAAAGCTTTATTTTGCTTAGAAAATTCTCCCTTTCATTTTGCCCTGAAATATGTCCCAGACACACACTCATACACCCACAAAAGCCAGGTTGTGTGAAAAGTTTGCCTGGTTGAAGTTTCAAAATGCTAAGAAAAATTTTAAATTACTCTTCTCTTGGTCTTTGCATTATCTCCTAGATACATTTCATAAAATTTGTTCACGGATATGCTAGTTTCTCTGGATGTTAGTACATATTGCATCAAAAGGAGTTTTGCAATTATAAAGTGCATTAGGATTATATAGTCATACAATTGTAGTTATAATTTTGATGACTTATTGAATACTTTCTAGGAACTTTTTAAATTTACTATTTAGAAAAAATAATTGACTTTAGAAGTACTAGGTCAATCTTTACGACAATTCATGCCATTTCAGAGTCAGGATCTGAACCACTAAGAAAACTGCTGAAAGTCATGTAGTTTTTGATAAAACTTTGATGGAATGAAGGTAATTTCCTTACTCATTTAGAAATTTATTTTATATTAAAAGTTCTGAAAAATTGTTTTTATTCCAGATTATTTTAGAGCCATTAATTAATGTGTAATGTGTCGCATGAGTCAGGAAACTTCAGAAAAACAGAAAAAGAATAGTAGATATATAGAGACATAACTAGTGATAGAAACCACACTGGCAATAGTGATCGAGCTAGAGATTATCAAGAATTGGCTCACACAGTTACAGAAACTGAGATGTCTCAAATACACTATCAAGAACTAGAGACCCAAAATAGCTACACAACACGGTCAAGACTGTTGTAGTTTCTATCTGAGTGCAACGGCTTGAGGACTAAGGACAGATATATATGAGATAAAATATGAAATTTAGGCTGGTTCACACCCCCAGAAGAGTAAATTCTTTAGTTTGAGTGAAAGGCGGATAAGAGGATGAAGTTCCAGTTCAGCAATAAGACAAAGAGAACTCTCACATTTTGTTATATTCAAGTCTTAATGATAAACTCATTGCCAATTAGCAAGGAGAATCAGTGCGCTCTACACAGTCTACAGTTTCAACGGTTAACCTCTTCCCCAAATATCCTCATAAATACACCCAAAATAATACTCAACCAAATGTCTGGACCATCAAGTTGAAAGGAAGAGCTCTCCATTATACATCCTCAAATATAATCTCAGGGTTGAAGTGGGACATTTTGGTGATAAAACCCATCTTTTTGAAGAACAGTGCTCAGAAATAGTGTTTTATGGAAAATTTCTGAGACATGTTGTTTGAGATTTTAGTGAATATTACATTGTGCCACACTCACCCCATAACCTTTAAAAGACGTCAGTCTGTCATTTCTTCTTGCATCAAAGTTCCCTTGGAATTAGCCATAATAGAATCTACCAGAGTTGAAAGGCTTTATCTTTCATTTAACTACTTAACTATGCTACACTGTTACAATAGTGCTCTCCATCTGTTCATTTCTCTGGACCAATGGCCTTGGGCATTCCCCTTCTAATGATGTTAGACTTGGCCATACCACTTTCTTTGACCAGTAAGACCACAACAATTAGAAACATATAATGACTTGGAAAGTTCTGTTCTTTTACTAATTTTGGAAAACAACTGAATAAGAGACTGGTCTAGTCTTTTTCTTCATCTCTGCTAACAGCCAGTCAGCCTACAGAGGTACCTGGCTGACCAGCCCAAATCACATGGGATGTTTATTACTAAGAATTTGAAATTACATTTCATTCCATCAGATTCTAGTTATGTGAATCAGCCTCTTCTTTGAAGTTGGGGAAAAATATGCTTGACAACATTGCTTTAATAATAACACAAAGAATTTGAGAAATATTTGATAAACTATAAACACTAAAACAAATCATATACCATTACTACCTGAGATTTAATCTATTATTATTAGTTATGATGCTATCATCTGTATTATTAATATGTATGATGTTATTTACCAATTTTCTTTTTTCAGCAGGCACATAGTCCATTTGGTCTCTTGGCTATGCATGGACATGGCTTCTAGGTCCAGGCAAAAAAGAAAGAGCACCAGTAAAACATATAAGCAGAGATTGGTTTTCCTTGTCCAGTGAACCTTTTATATTGTTCTCATGGATCTTTGTTGAACGTCATCAGCAAGCCCATTGCATGCCCCCAATACTTGCACACAATGAAGAACTCCAAGATTAGGCCACTAGATCTCTAGTGCATGGAAGAAAGGAGAAGCTAATCTGTGCCATCTCAGGGCCTACAGTATCAATTTCTTCCTTATATGGGTTACTTGATTTCTCTGGGTTTAAATTTCATTATCCACTGAAAGTGGGAAAATAATACCCAGTACATAGTGAGACATAAATGAGTTAACACTTAGAAAGTGATACGAACACTATTGACAATATAAATACTCAGTAACATATATCATAAATATTCAAGAAGTGGAGAATGTACCAATACATGTTCTTGGTTTAAAATAAAAAAAAAAAAGAAGTGGATAGCTGTTATTACTTTTACTGCTATCATAGAATAATGTCATTATTGTATGGTTACTACTATTTTCTTGCATTATTTTTTTCATTGCACTAGTCAATCTACGACTTAGTCCTTTTTTTTTTACCACATATAAATAATCATAACTGCAGATATTCTAAAATGATCATTATACAACTTTTAAAAATAGTTTCTGTATTCCTTGATGAGTAAATTCATTTCATTGATATTTATGGTTCAAAGAATCCTTCTGTATTTACATGGTAATTTATTTGGAGATAATACACGCTTCTACTGATATCACATGCAATTTAAAGGATACAGTATCACATTTAAAAATTTGCAAAGCATGGGTGCTCTTATTGAACAATGTAAAAAATGATACAGAGTATGTTTACTTTTATCAACTTTAAATAAACCCACACAGAGCTTTAATATTAAGTATCTAAGGAAGATATTAGCACCAAGATAATAAGTTTCCATAAAACGTTCTTTGTTTCAACTCACAATGTCTTCTTTCAATTCTGATTTATAAGAATATTTTTATTAAATTGCATATTTAACATTTTATTTGAAGGAAAAAAGGAGTGAGTCAATTAATCTTTTACTTTACTTATTAAAGTAATTCTACTTACCAGAATATACCATCTCAAAAAAGTCATTTTCTGTCATTGTTTTGGAAAAGGAGTCTTTAAAATGTGAAAAGATTGTGACATGGAAAAGCAGTTTAGGGGTAGTTGGAGTATGAATTTAGACAGAAATTTATTTATGAACACGGGTATTTCAGAGGAGAAATACACTCATTATGTGTTAGAGTTAGAGGTTCTGGAGTCCTTTATTTTGTGAGCGTAAAGTCTTCTACATGCGTAAAAGAGGACTCCCAGAACTGCTTCAGAAAGTGCTAAGAAGAATGGGATAAATGTGTTTGCAGTAAGGGCAATATTTTGAGTGTGATTACTGGAAATATGCCTTTTACTTAAACAAATTTTTTTTAATTTAAATATTCACTATAGTTTAGAATCTCAACTTGTACATAATAAATATTCAAATTTTGAAAATTTAATTGTGTTAGTAAATTCTGAATTCTTGATGAAAGGTGAACATATAAGGTAATGGCTTCTTTTGAATAAGAAAGTTAAACCTCAAATATGCCCAGACAAAATCACTGGAAGGTAGACAATAAACAGAGTGACAGGAAGAAGGGACAGGATCACAATAAAAACTGAACACGCAGCTTAGAAAGTAACCCTTCTGTACTTCTTTGCATTTTAAACTATTCATTTTTCACCTACATTTTATATTAGATTAACAGGACAATATTTAGCTTTCAATCTTATTGATTTTTATCTTTTTTGCCATTTTATTTCTCAATTTAGAATTTCTCTTCTTTATGTACTTAGTCTGTCATCAACACTAATTAGCCTTTTTTATGCAGTTGGGTACACACAGATCAGTCATAATTATTCTTCTTAAAATCAGAATTGGACACAAGGCAAATAAACACTGAAATGCAGACACATCATGTAAATATTCACGCCTATCTACCACCAGCAAGTATCAAAATGGATCATTTACTGTGCCCGGTTTTTGTGGTGCTTTAAGATATTTGCAGCTTGTTTGGCTGGAGTACACACAAGGAAACCACGTCCATCTAAGTAGGGTAACATAGATCGCTAAGCATGTTTTCTAAAGATAAACCAAGTCAGTACACTTTTATTTTTAAGTAGGCTAATTATAAAAATAAAAATGGAACTTAATTCTATTAATTCTAAACTCTGAATATGTTTTCGGTACATCTGTTAACGATAAAATCAAAATACTTTTACATTGTGCTTTTTTTTCAGCTTTTGTATTAGTTTTCTATTGCTGTCTGAAAAACTACTACAAACACTTAGATGTGTGAAACAATACACATTAAATATCTCACAGCTTCTATGTTTCAAAAGTCAAACGTGGGTTAGCTGAGAACTTTCCTCAGCATTTTTAACTGGGTTAAAATCAAGGTGTTCATTGTATTTTCATTTGAGGCTCAAGGATCTCTTCTGATCATACTGATTGTAGAAAACTTTAGTTCCCTGTGATGATAATAACTGAAATCTCCCTTTTACTGCATATGTTGGTCAGAGAACTCACTAAGTCCTACAGGTCACTCTCAGCCTCTTGCCATGTAGCCTCCTCAATAGGTAACTCAGAGAAGTTTTGCTTTCCTAGTGTCAGCAGCAGGAATTTCTCTTGCCACAAGTCTTTCTGACCTTTCAAAATGCCTCGTATGATTAAAATAGGACAAGCCAGGATAATCTCTCTTTTGATTAACTCAAAGTCACTGATTGGAACCCTTAATTACAACTTCAAAATCTTTCTGCCACGTAGTGTAATATAATCATAGGAAGAATATCTTATCCTATGACAAGTCCCTCTCACGGGCTGGATATTATACAAGGCATGCACACCAGTGTGTGGGGGATCTTTGGGGCTAATTTAGGATTCTGCTTACTACAGCTGTGATCTGGATATTTTGAAAATTTACCTTGGGTGTCTATGATGCCTGCTAAGCCACATAAACTCTCAGAGATGTAAGAACAAAAATTTAGCTTCTACATGAACTCAAAAGTTGCCACACATAGTGACCATATATGATTTAATTGACTCCAGCTGTCACAGATGGTCATTTGCTCTGAATACATAAAGAAAATTATAAGCATTTTGTCGAACTGTCTAAATAGCTACAGATGTTTATAGTGAGAGTCTGGGTAAACATCTGGCCATATAAATCTTTAAAAGAACAGTATGAAACAGCCAGTTTTAGCTCTGACATGTAAAGAGATTGGCAATTATCAGCTCTCTTCTCATAATAAAAATTACAACAAACTGAAAAATCAGTAACTTCTTTGATCCCTCTGAGAACTGAGGTCGTATAAAAAATTGTCACCCCAAAAGCTGGACAGAAAGAAAAATAGAGTCACAGCTGAGGTCTGTTTAACCAGAACAGAAGTTCCTGGAGTCAGAAACGGGTAGGAAACGAGCAGTAAGTTGGTGAACTACTGGGGGCTGAGTGTAGACTAGCCTAAGAATAAGGAACTTCCGGCAGCTATGGTCTCGGGAAGCTCCGCAGGCTTCACAGGTTTCACAGCCAGGTTCTACAAAAGCATCTCATAGGGAAGATTCAGGAAAGATCTTACAAGGGGGAAAGAGTATGTATGAAAACTGCAGGAGGCACTCTCTATAATAAAGACTTGCTCTGCAAAGGAAAGACTAGCACACACTTTGCCTTGCTGTGAAATGGGAATGTCCTCCTTGGTCCCTGACATCTGCCTATCTCATCTACTGTGGACATGTGTGTCTGGGGCGGGGCATACACACCAGGGAAATACTTGCAAGGATGGCAGACTAGAGACCCAGGCCCACTAAATGTTTGATATTAAATCAGAAGTTTATAGAAAAGTTCTTCTCCCCCTTACTATACCACCACACCAAGGGGGTTATATGACAATAACAGAGGATTATTAGTTAATCAAGACTTAGGCTTTATGAAGAGAAATACCTTGGGAAATACAAAGGAAAGAGCAGAAGAAAGAATAAGAATTAATAAGACTCAATTACTCAATCCTTCTAGTAGAGGAAACTTAAATACAGTCCAACTGCTAGCCATATTATCACAAAATCACACATTGATGGTCTATTCACCTTATTTCTAATTACATGATACAACATGTCCAGCTTTCAACACAAAATCACATTTACAAAAACAGAGCACGCTCTGAATCACAAAAAATAAATTAACTGAAAAGAATTGAAACATCCACAAGGTAATATTGGGGTCCTAAACTGAATTTGGAAATGTTTCCTGTTTTTCAATTTTTTGGAAGACTTTAAAATGGATTGGTATTAATTGTTCTCTAAGTATTTGTCAGAATTCACCAATGAAGACATCTCACCATTGAATTTTTTGTTGTAGCTCTTATAGGGAAGGTTTAATCCTGGACACAGTATCTTACAAACAACACAAACAACAAATATATTGTTCTCAGTTTTTAAAAAAATTTCTTCATGAGTCAGTCCTAGTAGGTTGTATGTTTCGAGAAATGTATTCATCTCTTCTGGCCTATCCCAGTTTGTGGGCATATTATTCATAAGTCTCTTCTGATCTTATTTACTTCTGTAGCATCTATTAAGAAGTAATCCTACTTACACACAATTAGCTGATCTTTAAAAGGGTGTCAGGAACACAATATGCTCACAAAATATTATCAGGAACATTAGACACACACATGTGGAAGAATGAAATTGAACTCCTGTCTCACACCGAACACAAAATAAACTAAAAGTGGATTTACATATTTAAACAGAAGAACTGAAACTGTAAAAGTTCTAGAGGAAATATAGTGAGATAGCTTTGTGATGTTAAGCTTAACAATTATTTCTTGGGTAAGACACCAAGAGAACAAGCAGCGAAAGTGAACCAACACCTGTTGGAATACTCCTTACTAAGGGTAGTACTTACGCACCATTGCTTAATTAATAATAAGAAAATGAAAGGCAGAGAGTGGAATGGAGATACCCCACTGCTAAAGTGGAAGGTTGTCAATAAGCAAGGAGAGGAATACAGAAAGGTCCATGTAGTCATTTATTAGAGCTGGAGATGTCAGTATGAAATGTAGGCGTATTGCTACATGTGTATATATATGCACATATACTATGTGTGTGTGTATTTACAATTCTGTGCGCAGATTATACTTATACATATACTCATATATATACATATGGATACACATACACAAACATGTATCTCCTTGCTCTGTCAGCTGAAACTGCTTAGAGCAAGAACATTCCAGTGGTTATGAGCATAACCAACATGCAGATCTCAATTTCTTTTCCTTTTTTTTATTAATACATGTTTACAGTATATAATAGTTACGTTTACCATGGGGAGTTGGTACATGTACATAACACATCTTTATTCTTTTTTTTTAATCCATTACCCCTCCCATCCTTCCCTGACCTTTCCAACTCTCGGTCCATTTACAAAAGCTCTATTTCCATTTTTCCCTCCAATTCTATTTTTCCCATATTTTCTCTCTCTTCTCCCTACCCAGATCTTGATTTCTAATACCATTTTCCAATAAAAGGAAGCTGAGAACTTTGGAAATAATGGCTGATTCTAGGACTACAGCAGGAAATACATAAGATGACCCGGGAATATATTACAGTGCCAGAGAGTAAGAAATTTCTCAAAATTTAATTAAAAAA
>PVJO010013182.1:0-52680 GCA_004026905.1 Hystrix cristata
TATTCTTTCTGGAGTGAGATGGTATCTTAGTGTTGTTTTGATCTGCATCTCTCGAATGACCAATGATGTTGAACATTTTTTCATATATTTATTTGCCATTTTTATTTCTTCATCTGAGAAATGTTTATTCATTTCAGATGCCCATTTTTGGATAGGGTCTTTAAATTTGGGGGGGGTTGATCTTTTTGAGTTCTTTATAAATTCTGGATCTTAGACCTTTGTCTGAGGGACAGCTGTCAAAAATTTTCTCCCAGTCTGTGGGTTTTCATCCTGCTCTGTTGGTGATTTCTTTTGCTGTGCAAAAGCCTCTTAATAGGATGTGGTCCCAAGCATCAATTCTTTGAATTGTTTCCCGTGCAGTCTGAGTTTTATTCATAAATTTTTTTCCAACCCCTATGTCTTCTAAGAGTTCTTCCTATTTTATTCTCTAGGAGATTTATTGTTTCTGTTTTTATGTTTAGGTCTTTGATCCACTTCGATCTTAGTTTAGTACATGGTGAGAGACATGTATCTAGTTTTAGTTTTCCGCATGTGGTAAGCCAATTTTTCCATCACCATTTATTAAAGAGGCTATCTTTCTTCCAGTGAGGGTGTTTGGCTCCTTTGTCGAAGGTGAGATATTTGAGTGTGTTTGGAGTTATTTCTGCATCTTCTAGCCTGTTCCATTGGTCCTTGGGTCTGTCTTCATGCCAGTACCATGCTGTTTTTATCACAGAAGCTTTATAGTACAATTTCAAGTCAGGGACTGTGATGCCCCCTGCCTTACTCCTGTTGCCCAGAATTGTTTTTGCTATTCTTGGTCTCTTCTGGTTCCAGATAAATTTCATGATTGCCTTTTCTAGATCTGTGAAGTATGTTATTGGAATTTTGATTGGAATTGCATTAAATCTGTATAGTAATTTAGGAAGTATGGCCATTTTCACTATAATATTAATATTTTCTAACTCAAAAGTACACCATCATATTAGTAAAATAGATAAATATATAGGCTATGACCAGAGAGGACTATGCTGAAATCCTAGTGGTTTTACTTAATTACATAATCTAGGCCAAATTATCTATTCTATACGAGCCTTTTTGGCAAAAAGGAGGAATAAGATTCCCTACCTTATAGGATAGACACAAATATAAAATGAGAATGTGCATTTTGCCCAGTGCTTCGTACATAGGAAATAATAAATGTTACCTACTATAATTATACAAATAATGAATATGAGTTGTTACAAATTCCATTAGCTCTAATCCTGACAATCCTTAACCTGGAAGGTATAGGCAGAGTATGGGGAAAAAGAAAGCCCAACTAAAAGCCAATGGTCTTCATTCAAATGATCCCTATCTAAGGCTTCAGTATAGGACACATACATACACCTTATACCTAAAATTATAAAAATATGGATTAATTGAAAACAAAGCACCCCCAAAACACACTCTGCAAACCCCAGGGAAACTTGGTTAAAAATCTGAGGATTCAGATTGATCATGCAGAGTTATATTTAAACATGATTACCATGTTGCCAGTGGGAAGTGATTCTTATAATAATCAAGTTTGAGAAGGCAGCTAATAATAGAATACTAGACCTGTAGTTGCCTGTGAGTCACTTGGCTGAGGAAGGGGAAAGTTAAACCAGCCATAAGTGTTGAGTTTTGAATGGAGCACTGAAGGACTACAGTGTAACAAAACCTGGGAAGAGAAAAAATAATTGTTTTTGTGACTTTCTCTCTTTTCAGTTTTTCCTTTAAATGATGGAAATTATAAAATTCAGTGACTTCTTTAAAACCAAGACTCTGTTTTATTCATTTCTCATCCCTAGTGCCTATCACCAATCCTAGCATGCATCTGGTGCTCTGTATAAGTTTAGTGGACTGAATGAATTTAAAAAATGTCCTGAGAAGGAAAATAGCTCAGTGAAGAAATTCTGTTTATGTTGTTAGAAGAGACCTTGAGACAGCCTTAGATTTTATATATGTGTTGCATGAGCTTGTTAAGGACAGAATCTTACTCATGCATTTGAAACATGAAAAGGGCCCAATGAATGGATTTTGTTGGTTTCTTCTTTAAACAATGAAGCACAAAACTGAAACTTCCCTACTCCTACCTCTCTGTGTCAGAACCATGGGTATTTTCTTTTAACTCAGATATTATTTCAGAAATACCTATAGTTTCTCATGGACCTGAAACTTTTTGCTTTTTAGCCTATGTTAAGGTTTAGGGAACATTTTTTATTTTTTCCAGTTTATTTACTCTCTAACCTGACACCTCTTTTAAATTCTGCTAATAAAGCTACTGAGCTAAAATGAAATATGCCATTTAATCCATGTTTCTGAAATACGATGGCCTAGTTCATCAAATACAACCTTTAAGTAATATTCAAGTCCCCACAATCTGCCCAGAGAAATACTATTAAATAAGTCAACATGTCATAGTTAACATTGTATAATTCCATACCAGGTCAGTCTTTACTTACAAGCATCTGCATCAAATGGTCAATAACTCATTTGACAATATTAGTGTTGGCTTGTCAAAGGTACTTTTTAGCTTCAAGGATGAATACAGAGTAAGACACGCAAGGTCTTTATTATAATACACATTCTCAGTTTGTGTAGACAGGTAACCAACTAAATAAGAAAAAATGATACAACTAATTTCAGATGAAAATTAATGCTGTGAAGACAATAAAATAGAATTTTTAAGGTAGACTGATGAGGAATATAACTTAAATTGAGTAGTCAGAAAGATCTATGAGGGTATTGCTTTTGGCTGAGAAGGACCCAGCCATAGAGAAATACATGTTAAAAAGAAAAGATGTAAAGGTCTTGAACTGATAATAGTCTTTTAATTTTCAAAGGTCAGAACAGATACTACTCTATCAAAATCCTAGCAGACTCTTGTAGAAATTGGCAAACTGATTCTCAAATGCTTATGGAAATGTGATGGATGTAGAATAATAAGGAGCTTTGAAAAAATTGAAGTTGTAAGACTTACACTAACTGATTTCAAGACTTACTATAAAGGCAAAATATTTTAAGAGTGTGTGGTATCAGTATAAAAATGAATAGATCGATGGAATAAGGGACAAAGTTGATAATAGGTCCACATGCATATGATTAATTGGTTTGCAACAAAGATATAATTCAGTGAAGAAAGGAGTCTTCTTGACAAATATGGCTGAAAAAGTGGCTGTCATTTTCAAAAGAGTGTTTGTCTATACTACCATATAAAAATCAACTCAAATGGATTAGGAAAATAAATGTAAGCTTAAAATTATAAAATTTTTGAAAGAAAACAAGAGAAAATCTTTATGAGCTTGGGTTAAACAAAGATTTCTTTAAAATGACACTGACAGTGTCCTAATTTTTTAGAAATTTTGGTGAATTTGAGCTGATCAAAATTAAGGATATCTACTTTTTGAAAGACAATGAGGATGAAGGAAACCACACACAGAGATAATATATTTCCAAATATCATATCTGATAAATGATTTGACTAGAATATTACATAAAAACAAATGCAATAATCAAGAAACAAACATTTTCATTTAAAAAATGGGCAAAAGTTCTGAACAGACACCTCTGCACAGAAGATATACAGATGGCAAATAAATGTATGAAAAATACCCAACATCATTAGCCACTAGTCTAAAACAAACCTATTATAAAGTTCAAAGTTAGAAAATTTCACCATACCAAGCATTGGTGAGAAGATGGAAAAACTGATCCTCTCATATGTTACTAATGGAAATGTGAAACAGTATAACCACTTTGTAAAAAATGTTTGGCAGATTTTTTAAATTTGTACATACTCTATGGCTTAGCCATTTATTCTTGGACATTTATTAAAGAAAAATGAAAGCATACATTCATACAAAGATTTGTGTGCAAATGTTTGTAGCAGCTTTATTATACTAGCAGCCCAAAACTGGAGGCAACCCTTCCTGTTCAATGGGTAAATGCATGAACGGTATATTCATACCATAAAATGTTACTTGCCATAAAAAGGGAGAAACTTTTGCTATAAATAAGTACATGAATAAATCTCAAAATAATTATACTGAATGAAATAAACTACACAAAAAAAGAATATATAATACATGATTTCATTATATAAAATTCTAGAAAAAATAAATTCATCTATGATGACAGAAAGCAGCTCCACCTCTAGTGGATGAGAGGATAATGAGGAATATGAGTGAGAAATTGTAAAAGGGCTAAAGGACATTTTGGGATGAAAGATAGGCCCTTATTTTGATTGTCATTATGTTTTCATACAAATATGCAAATATCAAAGTACATCACATTATATACTTTAAATGTGTTCATCTTATTGTATGTCAATTATATTTTAGCAAAGATATGCACACATACAGTGTCTCTCAAGGATGCCAATCTAAGTAGAGTTACAAAAGAGATAGTCATAAAAAGTTACCCCTACTTTAGAATTCTTGTTGTAAAAAATAAACTCCAGGGTAACTCAGAGTCTATCTAGAATTATTTAGGAGAATTTTGACATAGGAAAAAGTATAAAATCCATTTGTATATTTATTCATTCCAGTTTTTCCATTTATTCTTTGAGTAAACATTCAGTGGTATATGTTGAAAGCAGAAACATGAAATAAAAGCGAGAGACTGTGGCAGAGTATTATTTCAGCTACTCTTGATTACTAAGAAAATATTTTCTTTAGTCTTCCCAAGTAAAGCTTCCTTTTTTCAGAGCTAAAGAAACCCACATTTGCATCAAAGAAAGCATAGATTTTATTCAAAGACAAATGATCTTGAATCACTACAAGGTGTCTAGCTATAACAATAGGTTTCCACAGCTGCAGTGAAAGGTCTACTTAACTCAGCTATTTATATACAGATAGTTCTTCCATTGCACTGAATAAATACTCTGAAATTAAATTATTTGGTGAGCAGTTAAAAGTTGAAATAATACTGCCCTAATGCCTAGTGATGAAGAACCCATTATCTTCCATCTCATCAGCCCCATATTACTTAGTGATCACTGCCTCTAACCTCTGGGTCAATCACAAACAGTGAGAGCAAGGAAGAGTACTAAATAACAGTGAGCTCTGTGGCAGAAACATTTATTAACTAATAATTGAAGAATAATAAGGCTCTTCTATAGCAGACACTATCAAAGTATAGGATTCCTATTTTAGCATCTGTTTGAGAAGCAAAAAAAATGAAAGGAAACATGAAATCTTACATCTATCCAAAATTTCACCAGAGGTCAGGAATTACATTTATCAGGGGCATTCTAGGCCTTGTGTGTGTTTTTTCACGCTGCCTCTTTTCAGCTTTTGGTAATCCTGTGACCTAGGAATTCATTTCTGCATTTTCCACTGTGGAAACTGAAACTTGGAGAGGTCCCATGAGAATGGAGTCCTGCATTCAAACCACTACGGTTCTGTGACCTTACCAGCTGCTCCCTCTCATTCTCTTTCCTAATTCTTTGAGCTCCTGGCTACCAGAATGCCCTGGGGTTAGTTCTTGACTCTCTTCTCTATGTCTGTCTATATCTCAATTAGTTTGATAGTTTATTATTTTATTCATGCTGATGACCTGGATCTCAGAAGCATTTTGTCTCTAACCTGGATCTCAGAAACTTTTTGTCCCAAACTAAACTTCTAATTCTCACAGCCCCCAGACCTGTTCCTTCTATAGTTTTACCCATCTTGATTAATGACAACTCCAGCCTTTCCTCTTGCTCAGAAATCCTTGGCATCTCTCATTAATACTCCAAATCTGATACTTAAGCAAATCTTGTTATTTCCACCTTTATAATGTAACAAGACCTAACAATGTGTCACCTGCTGTGTAAGTAATCTCCTAGACCAAGCTAGTCTCATCCCACTTTGATCATTGTAACAGCCTTTCATCTGGTCTCCTGATTCTACTTGTTCTCCCTTATATTCTATTCTCAACAGAATAGCTATAATGGTCCTTTGAAAACATGTCACTTCTCTTCCCAGAGCTCACCAAGGCTTTTCATCTCAGAAATCAATGAAAACCAGTTCACATGAGCTGGCTTATACTACCTTGCTGGCCCCATCTCTTATCACTCCCCACTTTGCTTCAGCTATGCTGGTCTTACAGTTCTTGGACACACCAAGTAGTTATGCCTCAGAGGCTTTGTACTTGCTATTTCCTCTGCCTAGAATTTTCTTCCCCCAATTTCTTATTTACTTTTGTCATTGCTGAAACAAAATACTCAACACCCAAAGTTAAAGGAGGAAAGGTCTATTTAGCTCACAGTTTGTAGAGGTTTCAGTCCACAGTCAGCTGGATGCACGGTAGGCTGGCATGGCAGACAGGCAGAAGACAGCAAGGCAAGCAAAAGATGGGCAAGCCTCTTTCTGTTCCCTATATTTTATCCACACTACCTGCCTTGGGGTGGGTAGCATTCCCACCCTTAATCCTATCACCCTTAATCCTAGTATGACACCCGTGATCCCAGAAGAACTATGCCAAGCCAATCAGTGAACTAATTTAGTAATCGCAATCTAGATCCAGCCACCTCTGAAAATGCCCCACTTGTGACCGCATGAGGCTTTGGGGGGACATCTAGGCACAAACCTAACGCACAGGTAGCTAAATGGCTTATTCCTGCAAGGCCTATAGTTCTCTACTCAAATATAATATTATCAAAAATATTTTCCTAACTACAATGAAGTCGCAACTTCCTCCCCTTACAACTCACTCATTGGCCTTCTTTATTTTTCTCAATTGAATTTATCATTTCTGGGCATATCATACATCTGACCTGTTTTCTTTCTGTCTCTTGCCACTAAATGGAAAGCCCCATGATAACAGGGACTTCGTTTACTTCTTGCTGAAGGTCTAGCATGTACGATAGTGCCCTGCATATGTTAAGTTAAACTATATAGCTATGGTTAAGATTAAGGTCAGTTCAAAGTGAATGGAGTATCAGCATTTTCATGGTTCAATTTAATTAGTAGGTTTTCAATTTATTTAATTGGTGAATGAATTAAACCTGTAGCAGCCTACTTCACCTGTTCCATTGAGTATAGGACTCTACCTCTCTGTGAAGTTGCTTTCTGACAAAATACTTCCTACTTCTCTCATGGTTTTTATTTGCTCAAGTTCATGAAGTTTGTGCAGTAGTTCCACACATTTGTGTAGCTTTAAAAATAATCAGAGTACACTTGTGCTTGCAAATTGTCTTGGAATTAACTGCCAAGAATCAGCATTTGTTCTTTGTCTCTTAAGAAGAGATAAACTGAATGTACTCTTAGCAGTACCCCTGAATAAGCTACTGGGGCTAGACTCAGGGCCTTCATATGAACTAGTACACTGGCCTGGCCAAGCATCCCTCTTCTTTCATGGCTCAGATTTTCCTCTAGTAATTTTGAAATTCATAAGCAAAGAGCTATCTATTCCACTGAGATAGTTAACGTTTAGTTACATTTTGACTTGGAATGTGTTTGCCTTCAGTTCTATAAAAATATAGCAGGTGACATGTGCTACAGTAAATAATGTTACCTGCCATAAAAGACAAATCCTAAAGTCTTAGTAAACCAACACAATAAATGTTTCTTATTCAGGTTGTTGTATGATGCAGATTGACTACCTGTCTTCTCGTTCTTTATTCAAGGAGTCAGACCTCTGCCATTCTGTGGCCCCACTTTTCCCTGTTTGTAGACTTCTCTCTGTTGACTCAGTAGATCAGAGAAGAAAGATCACCTGAAGGAGAGTTTAAGGTCTTGGCTATGTGCTAGTCAGAAGTCTTCAGAGAAACCAAAACAACGCGATGGTGTGTGTATGTGCGTGTGTGTGTTCCTCTAACTCTTATTTCTAAGCAATTCAAGCAGTTATGTAAAACCCTATCTTTTCCTAGTTTTGTTAATTTTAAGGAGATATTTTATAATATTCAGCTGCATTTTAAAAGGATAACCACCATTTGTCAAAGGATAAAACTCATATTTTAAACACCGCATGGATTACATGATTCCATTTATGGGAGGTGTCCAGAATAGACAAATCTATAGAGATGGAAACTGGATTAGCAATTGCCTCGGGCTGGTGGTACGAGAGGGTGAGTGAAGAGTGAGTGCTACAAGGTTTCTTTTTTAGATGATGGGAATGTTCTAAAATGAAGTTATAGAGATGGTTTCACAGTTCTTTATGCTAAAAACGATTGAATTGTACACTTAAAACAGATGAATTTTATGGTATATAGATTATATCTCAGTAGACTTTTTCTTATAATAGAGTCGATCTAGGTCAATTAGCTTTTCTTTTTGATAAAAACTTGGAGATTACCTTTTCACTATGCCAGTCAACCAGTGATCTACTTAGTGAGTCAGTCAATGGACATCTACCAAGGATCTATAGTAGTCCAGGCACTATACTGGGACCTAGAAGTGGAAACATAGAGAAGACCATGACTTCTTTCTTGAAGAAATTCACAATCTAGCGAAGGAGTCAGCGTTATGGTTTATGTCTAGATGTCCCCCCAAAGCCTAGGTAGGGCAGTCATAACTAGGGCTTTTTCAGAGATGGCTGAATCAAAAGTGTGTGATGCTGGGACTAAGGGCATGTAATCACTAAATCAATCCACCGATTGGTTTGGCACTGCCATAATCCTGACAGCCTGGATAAGATATAAGGGACAGAAAGAGCCTTGTCTACCCCTCGCTTGCCTTACTTTCCTTGTTGCCGTCTGCCTGTCTGCCATGCCAGCCTGCCTTGGAACCAGACAATTATGGACCGAAATCTCTACAAACTGTGGGCTAAATAAACCTTTCCTCCTTTAACTTTGCATGTCATGTATTTTGTCTCAGCAACAAGAAGAAGTAACAGGTTGTATGAAGTGCAGAGTACTGTACTCTAGGTACTAGAAAAGTACTGTATTATACTCTGCAGTACTTACATACTGTACTTTCAGTGCCATAATGTAATTTAATGCAAGGTGGTATAAAGCAGAAGAAAGGCTTGTAGTACACAATTTTGTTGGAGGGGGAGGGTATTGTATTTTTCATGACCAAGAGAGACTTTTAGTTCCTTATTTTCAAGAAGGCTTGTACTTTCTACTTTTATGTTTAAAATATTTCCATTTCTTCATTCCTTTAATTTATATATTAATTTAATACATATATACCAGGTAAGTTGTCACATATTAGGAAGTGGTCATCTGCACACAGGTTTACTATCCACCATGTAAATTCTGTATTTAACTCAGCTTGGGACGGTTTCACAGTCTTCTCGGTGTGGGGTGATACCTAACCTTGGTTTTGGGGGATACAAAAGGATCAAAGGAAGCAGAGTTGAAGAAGGTACACAAAAGCATAACGATACAAAATATGTTCGGTGCATTTCCCTCTTTCCGTGTCTGTCTCCACACTGGTTGATATAAATATTACCATGGGAGCAGACACCCCCTCCAAATTTCAGTGACTTACAGCAACTTTTTCCTGTCACAGATGGTCCAGTTGATAGGGCCATGTCACGGGGGTTCATCCAGAGACTGCAGTGTTTGGCCTGGCTTCCAGCAGCAGCCTAGGTATTGATATCCAGCCTGCACAGGAAAAAGTGGAAGAGTGCAGGAGAGGTGTTCCTGGACCACTTCTGGACATAGTGTACATTGCTGCTGCCTGGCTTCTCCTGGCCAGGTCTGTGTCGTGAGGGACCACCGAAATGCAGGATAGCTAGGAAACATAATTCCAAGATAAGCAAGCAACTGCTTCCTAGCACCACCCAGCTATGTTCCATAGAAGGGAGCAGAAATCTTCGGTAGACACCTCAATTTCTGACATTCTCACTTAAATAGCTTTGTCTTTAGATCTCAAAATACAGCATTACATTTGTAGGTTATTATCACTTTCATCAGTTTGCTTGCACATCAAATGAGTCCGCTGATAATGATAACAATACATGTTAGAATTATCTCTTGAGCAGGACAGACAAATATCCATTGTTCAGGTTATCAGATGAGACTTGTTCAAGAATAATCTCTAGGGCAAAACTTCACTATGGTCTGTTCCACCCCATAAAACGTGTATTCAATCTCACAGTGATCCAGAATCTACTTTTTTATTTATCTGCATTCCCACAAGACCCAATGAGTGACTCAGACCAATTTGAAGGCACTTAGTATCTTGAACTAGATCTTGATTGCCTAGAGTCTGGTTTTGCTTCCCAAGCTTTTGAACAAAACCGAAAATTCGAGGATGTTCTGTATAACTATTCTCAGGAGTATGGGGAAGAACTCTTTACTAAGCTAAAAGTGCATCTCTGAATCTAGCTGTCGCATTTAATCATTTATGTGTAGCCTCAAACACTCACATTTTATTATTGTCTATTTCTCTTCCTTAACCAACATCCTTGCTGGGCTGGGGATGTAGCTCAGTGGTAGAACATTTGCTTAGCATGTGCAAGGGCCTGAATTTAAACCCCCAGAACCATGAAACAAACAAAAGTAGTCTTTTAATTCTTCAACGCTTTTCTGCTGGCTAAATCAGTATTTTCTTGGATTCCCAGCTGCCATTTTGCTCTGTGGCATCAGAATAGCTTTGATAATGTCCGTGAAAGAATTCCTTGACTTTGTTATCACTTTTGCTTCTAATTCTGGTCAAGGTAAGAATAAGTAGAGGTGCTCTTCCCTTCGCTGGGTACTCTTGTGAGAAATATGCAAACTCAGTCTTTAAAATAAGCTTTACTAATTAGTGCATGGCAGATAGGAATGCATGAGGGGAATACTTACTAGACAGTGCCTGCTGACCGTCACCCTTTCTTTTTCTTTTCTTTTCTTTTTGGATGATGGAAGTTGAGTCCAGTGCCTCATTCATGTTAAGCATGCACTCTCCCACTGAGCTATACCTCTCCCACACGCACTTTTTCTTAACACATTTGAATTATAATTTTTCTTTTATACTTGAATACATCCCAAGACTCCTTCCTAAAGCTACCCTGTGATCCTCAAGGCAGGAAGATGCTCATCACAGGCAGGTGATAAGGGAAGGAGAATATAGATCTAAATTCAAAATTGAGTCACATAGTTTATCCAATAAAGTATTAAAGAAATATAAAGAGATCACTTAAATTATCCAGGGAAGTGAAACATTAAAGGACTACAAAAGGTCTCAGTATTTATTGAGACTTCAACTTTATTCATTGAATTACTGAAATGTAACACATTATTATTCCCAGTGAGATGGTTTCATCTGTGTTTCTAAGTGTTTTATAGTTTTTTATTTTTCCTACCTTAAAATTTTTATAAAATTATGAACCTAATGTGTCACATGGTTTGTTAGAATTCACATTAAAAATAAAGAAAAGGTGTTAAGTGTTCTTTGTTGAAGTACCTAAAATGATACCACTTCTCATTGTGTATGCCTTGGGGATATTCATTTCAATCATGAGAAACCACTGAAGAACTCTGAGTAGTGGTGTGACATGGTTAGATTTGCATTATAGAGAACAATCCAGCACTAATGCAGAAAATGGATTTGAGGGCAGTAAGGCTGATGTCAAGGAGACCAGTTAGGGAGCTCTTACAGTTTCCCAAGCAAGATACTACAAGGACCTGAATTAGGACCCCACAGATAGGTGTTATTTCAAGCATTTGCCACGTGTCAGAGAAGAGTCTGGTACTTGGGATTCATTGACATGGCTGATGAAATTATTACCCCTATAAGGCTTCTATTCTAATGGGCGGAGGAGCCAGACAATAAGCAAGAAAACAAAGGTAAGTAATATCAAGGTAATAAGAAGGTCGGAGACTAGGTGATAGGAGGAGGTAGGAGGCTGTGAGAGGTAGATTGAGTAAGCGCTGGAGACTATGATTACTTCAATTAGGTCAGAATAGCTCTCTCTGAGGAGACATTTGAGCTGAGATCTCAAAATGACAAGGAGCCAACTATAAGTAGAGGTGAAAGAGCAAAGCAAGTAGATTTCAGAAATATTTTGAAGATCAGATGCCCAATATACTGACAAGAGAAAAGAGTGAGTCAAGAATTGCCTGATTTTAAATTTATGTTGTGTTTTCAAATCCCATTGATCAACATAACTGGGGCCTCTTCCATGTTTCATGTGACCTGACCTCACTTTCACTTAGATCTCTATTAATCAGCTTGATTTCTCTATTTGTTATATGCATGAATACTGGTTGCCAACTTTTCTGAAAAAAATATTTAGTATCTATCATTCTTTGGTTTAATGCCCAAAATTCTCATCTGAAATGTCTCCATATTTATATCTCACATGGAATAATGGCCCAGTCAGTTATCAAATGCATCCTGGTATTGCCCATGTAAAATATGCTTTTTAAAACCACAAACAATGCTTTTGAATTGGTGAATTTAAATGAAAACTTGTGACCACAAAAGTCTACTGATACCATCTGAAATAAATTTATAAAAACCCTAAGGGTTTGTTTAATGCAATTTTATGCTAAACATATTCAATATTATGTTGGAGTGATGGCTTCCTTCAGTAGTGTTGGAGACACATACAAGAAGCATTTAATTATGAATGCCACAATTTGCTCAATTGATGTCTCCCTTTTATCTGCAAACCATAGATAATTTTCCCTAAATAAATGTAACCATGAAAATAACATTTAAACCAGGAAAATAAAAATGAATTCACTTGACATAACCCAAACACTGCATCGTCAAAATTAATGTCCCTGGTGGCAAATAAGCATCTCTTAAATTCAGATTGCAAAGGTATCATCTGTTCATTTAGAAGGTATTTCCAAGATAAGAATTGGAGGACGCATTTTTAATAAATAACTTGGGGGTTTTATTTTAAATGTGAAGCTGATGTTAAAATAATATTAAAATTACTCATTTATGCCTTTTAAATGCTTTTTAGCAAGCTGTTACCTAACATAACCCACAGCACCTGATTTTATGTACAATGAATTAATAAGGGGTGTAAATTACATTGTCTTCGCCAAGCTAAATTTTACTCCAGATTCAGAACCCATTGTCCCAAATGGAGTCCCCTGATGGAAAAGATAGTGAACATGGTGAAGAGTTTGAAATTTTGATTCTCTTTTCATTGCTGAAGTTTCCATGCTTAAATTTTTTTTTACTGTTTATAGCTAAAACTAGAAGGTAATTTTTTTCTTTACATTTAGAATCAAAAAGGAGAATTAAGCTTTTCTGTTACATTTTTCACTTTATACCACTACCAGAATGTGGGTCATTTTATGACCATTATCTTTATCTACAACTTTTCAAGGTCTGAGTTAGGTGGTGAATACCCACTGGGGCCGCAAACTGCAGGGGTGAACTCTGTGTAATGGCCATCACGGAGAGGCCAGGGCGACACAGAAACGACAGCTAAATCAGTTGCCTAAAATGTTGATGGAATTGATGACCTGCCTAGTTTGATTTTCAGTCAGCCAGAATCCCCATTTCCACTGACAAAAAAAATGGACAAGATCTACCCAGGCATAAGCAACTGCTCAACAGCTCAGGGATTCCTGTCCCTCTTATCAAAGCTCAAAACACTCACCTCATATTTCTGCTCTGAATTTTTGGTGATGTTAAGAAAAACTAAATTATCTTTGATATGACAAATACTGAGATTGCTATCTGGAGAGAGTCTCCATCAATTGCCTTAAAATATACATCTCCCAGATTTTTTTTTGTATTTTTAAAAATTTTTTAAATTTTATTTTAGTGGTACATTTTAGATGTACATAGTGATAACATTCATCATAGGGGATTTGTACCTGCACATGACATATCTTGTTGCTTCTTTTTTTCCAATTCCCCTCCCCGACCCTCCTCCCTCCCTATTTACAAAAGCTTTGTTTCCATTTTTTCCTTCCATTTCTTATTTCTCTTGTCCCTCTGTTCCTTTCCCCCTCCCTTGTTCCCTTTCCCATTTGGACATTTTCTTCCCTTTCCCAATATAATACATTTTAGTCTTAATTACACTTCAGTTTCTCACACCAGAGAAACTATGTGGTATTTAAACACGTGTGTCTGATTTATTCCACTTAAGAGTAGGGTCTCAAGATGCATCCATTTACCTAGGAATATCCCAAGCTTATCATTCTTTATGGCAGAGTAGTACTCCATTGTATAAAAAAACCCACATTTTCTTAATCCATTCTGCTGTTCATGGGCATTTGGGCTGCTTCCAAGATTTAGCTATTACAAACTGTGCTGCTATAAACATTGGTGTGCATGTGTCGCTGTGGTATGATGCTTTTAATTCTTTTGGGAAGATACCAAGAAGTAGAATAGCTAGGTCAAATGGAATCTCTAGTCCTAGTTCCCTGAGGAATCTCCACACTGATTTCCATAGTGGTTGCACCAGTCTACATTCCCACCAACAGTGGAGAAGGGTTCCTTTTTCTCCACAGCCCCTCCAGCATTTGTTATGGGCTGATTTGTTGATAATAGCCATTCTTTCTGGAGTGAGGTAGAACTTCAGTGTTGTTTTAATTTGCATCTCTCAAATGACCAGTGATGTTGAACATTTTTTCAAATGTCTATCTGCTGTTTCTACTTCTTCATCTGAGACGTGTCTATTCATTTCTGCTGCCTACTTTTGGACTGGGTCTTTAAATTTGGGGGGTCTGATTTTTTTGAGTTCTTTGTATATTCAAGATGTTAGTCCTTTGTCAGAGGAATAGCTGGCAAAAATTTTTTCCCACTCTGTGGGTTGTCTCTTCACTCTGTTGGTAGTTTCTTTTGCTGTGCAAAAGCTTTTTAATAAAATCAGGTCCCAGTTGTTGATTCTTTGTGATATTTCCTGGGCAAATTGGGATTTGTTCATAAAGTCCTTGCCTACACCTACGTCTTCAAGGGTTCTACCTATGCTATCTTCCAATAGATTTCATCTCCCAGATCTTAAATGAAAGATTGCCATACATGGCTTTTAAGAGCAAGTCGGGAGTTATTTTCATGTTCTGGTGTCTAATTTCTCAAAGCTACTGAGCTATACTGTGTTCATAAGCTAGAAATGTAACACCAGGAAGGTACCTGGGCTACGACTGAAAGAGTTCTAAATCTAAAGTAAGAGAGCTTGCGTTTGAGCCCATTGCCACAGACTATTTTGGATGTATCACACATGCCCCCCGAATATTGCAGCCCACTTTTGCAACATTTCTTTCTACCATTCCCTTGATATCCTGCTCCAGCAATTAAATTGCTGCTCAGTTTTCCCATCTGGATCTAACTACTCCATGTCTTTGCTTGTGTGTGTGTTTCCTCTGCTTGCAATTGCTGTCTTTCATTTGTTTACTTCTGCCTGAGTCCTACCTATTCTCTGTTGCTTCATTTTTTTCTAGAAAGAATTTATTTTGTAGTCTTCTGAATCTCAGAACTTTCTTTGGCAGTACATTTGGAGTATATTTCCTGATTATAAGCTCTTTGGGAAGATGGCCCATGTTTGATTAATTTTTGTTACTCCAGTGCTTCTATTTAAAAGACTTACTGACTGAACAAATGAATGAGGAATCTTTGTTTCTTATTGATAAAATGACAGAAATTATACCATGGATTGTCCCGATCATTACATTGAATTACACATTGTAAATAAATATCCTCTGTACACAAAAATGTGCTATAAAAGTGTAGGGTATTTTAATATTATAAGAGGAACCAAAACAGTACTCATTTGTTTCTAGCATAGAGTCAAAAGAGAAAATAAGTATTAGGAATAATTATTCCTCTTTGTTGGAATCTTTTGTTTTTGATAAAATTGGGGAAATTTTACCAGTGTCTATTACATTGAATTAGACATTGTAAATGAATATCTTTTGAAAACAATAATGTGCTACCAAAGTGTAGGATGTTTTATTATCTTATAAAAGAACCTAAGGCAGTGCTGACTTGTTTCTAACATAATAGAGTCAAGAAAGAAAATACATATTAGGAAAAATTACTCCTCTTCGTTATGTGTCAGACATAAGAGCATAACTTTGGAAAGGATCATTATATGGAAAATTCATTGCTTAAGCATTTGAAAACTGTTCTTCTATCTCCAAATCATTCATCTCATATTGGTCTGGATGGTAAGTGTTGACGTTTGTGCCCGATAGTGATGAACTGATTCAAACAATGAACTCTCTGTTTTAAATCTGAATCTGTGAAGACACAAAACTCTCAGTAGTTGCCTTCAAGCTGCCTATTTGTTCCCAATACTCTGATGATAGTTAAAGTGCCAGTGAAGTTTGGAGAATCTGTCAAAGGTAACTAATAAAGACACCTGGGGAGGAGAGTTTAGCAGTAATTCACCAAACTGCTGGGCAGGATTGGATGCTCTGCGTCCTGGTAAGCATCAGGAACGCAGCACCTAGCACAGTGTCTGGCAGCCAACAGATATACCATAAGTGTTGGGAATGAATGGGGGTGGAAGTTAGGACTCAGTTTTAGATACTGCATTTCGAATAAGGGAGAATATTAGGAAGATTAAAATGACAACAATTGATGTGTTTTTTTTTTCTCTATTAACTACTAACCACATGATTCTGTGTTTGGTAGTGGTGTTAGAAATAAATCAAACCCATTGTGTGACCAATTATGAGACATAAGAAGCCTTCTGAAAATATAATACTCTTCTCTTTATCAAGGTCATTTAATTGCTCTCCAAGCTAAGAAACCTGTACGGCATAGAAACCTTACTGGCTGTGCCTAACCTCTCTAGTTTTGCTCATCATCTATAAAACGAAAATTGTTGTAAGACTTAACTAAGATAATGAATAAAAAGCCCTGAATATAGTTTTTGGTCTATAATAAAGTACCAATAAGTGTTAGCCATGTTTTTATGAATATCTGGAGTCCTTACAAGGTGGATAATCTGCCCATTTCTCTCATTTAGATCATTTAAATCATGTAAGCCCCCCTTGCAAGCACAGGGGCCCGAGTTTGATCCCCAGCACCAAAAATAATAATAATAATAACAATAATAATAAAAATAAATAAATAAATCATGTAAGCCCCAGCTTCCTTATATTTAGAATGAGAATAATAAGACCAACATCACAGGAATGTTATATGTGAAAGAGCCTTATAGAATTACGTGAAAAAGTGGAGCATTAATAAGAGTACTGGGGATTTTTGGAAAAACCAGAAGTTGAATTTATTTCACTTCTTTCTGTATCCCTTCAGAAGTGACCAACATATATAAAAAATCAGAAGGAAAAAGACCTATGTCAAGATGGGAAATTAGTAAGGGGTGACATCTGCATGCCAGTTTTTCCAAAAGTTCCTCCAAAGTAGAAAATAGAATGAACTAGATTGAAGATACTGATTTCCTGTGTGCGAAAAAGTAACTTGCTAAGGTGGTACCTGGAGAAGACTTAGAAGGTTATGGGCAGGAAGTAGAGAAATGACAAGCGGGCAGTGTGGAAGTATCATCGGACCCCACCAGTCCCACTAGAAAGCACAACAGCTGTCAGAGATCAGCAAGAAAGGATTGTGTGACAGGCTCACTAACTTACACTTAGGGGAGACATTGTCACAGTCGGCTCTAATGAGGACAACCGTGACAAGTAAAGAATGAGGACACTGCCCTAGTTAACTCCCGGCTGCTCACTTGGATACAAAAGAGAAACATTAGAACTGAGACAAACCTCTCTTGTGACTGTCTTTAGTTCCGGTCCTCTCCTAACTCCTGGATCTGTACACCAGAGTCTCAAGTCTTAGTGTGCATTGGAATCACATGGAGAGTTTGTTCAGACATACATTTCTAGGGCTGATTCCCAGATAGTCTAGAGCAGAGCCCAGGAATTTGCACTTCTAATAAGTATCCTGGAGATGTTAATCTGCTGGTCTGGAGATCGCCCTGTGAAAATGACTGTTGTAGCCCTGTACTGATCTTTACAATAGCCACTACTACAATACCTGTTTAAAATACATTTTGAAATTGATAAATTAAATTGAAAATTGAGTTCTTGATTTGTACCAGCTATATTTCAAACACACAGTAGGCTCATGTAGCTAATGGCTACCACACTGGAAATCATGAATGTAGAATATTTCTGCCTTCAGAGAATAGACTGTGATGACAGAAGTATTCTACTGGATGGCTCTGTTCTAGACAAACAAGTAACAGCACAATGATTAGGGCCACCATCAAACACAACTGGGGGTGACACATTTGTACTATGTGACTGGAGATTCCTGAAGCTGTGCAGTATGGCAGAACTGGCAGTTAATCTGAGCTTTTCTTTTTATACCTTCTTTTGGATCCTAAAGGTGGAAAGAAGGGCTCCTTCAGTCTCTGATAGAACTCATCTCAATTTCCCACTCTACCCCAAAGTAGAAAAAAAAAACCTTCCTCTCCAAGAGTGAGCAATGGAAAAAGAACCAAATATACTGATACCTCAAAAATGAAGTCTTGTCCTGAGGAATTGAAATGGTCCCATCTTATAAAATAAAATTATTCTCAACAAAAAGAGTTTTCAAAAACACTAATGTCAGATGGATCTCAATGGTATTTAGTAGACTAAGGCTATGTAAAACCAGAATAAGCAGTTATAAGGAATTAAAATATAAAATAATGAAGGCTTCATGTAGTTGAATAATATTTAGGTCAAATTCAAAACTGTAATGAAGTCAAAAAGTATATTGGATCATGAAAAAAACTCAAATTAGTGAAGTAAAAGGTTAACTCAAGACATTGAGTAGACAGAAGATATGTGTAGAGAAAAAAGTTATGAGAGAAAAGGTAAACACAGAGGAAAGATTGATGAGATTCAATATGGATATGATAGAAAGAGCATAACAATGAAGAAAAAGCATCAATAAAAAAGAAAATAAAAGAAAACTTTATTATGGGCTAAGGAGTATCTTGAATAATCACAGATTTATTAAATATAGGCAAAATTCCTAAAAGATATAGACTTACTGGGAAAATTTAAATTTTTATAGTTTCAAGGATAAGGAAAAGTCCTTTAAGCATCTAGACAGAAATTAACATAACAAAACAGATTACTTACAAAAGAATAAAATGTATCTGATATCAGACACTTTTCATCTCTAAGGACCCAAAATACACTGGGGAAATGACTATAAAGTGTTCAAGGAAATGGATTAATACTCAAAATACAAGAATTATATGCTCATTCATGATGTGAAAAATGATAGAATGTAAGTAATTTTCAGATACATATTTTAGAATAAAATGTGCTTTTTTGAAATAATTGTTCAAAGATATATTTCAATTGATCAAAGGATGAATAATAAAGGTTCGAAGAATGAGCAAGAAAAATATTAGTATAAAAGATTATGTTATGTAAAATGAAAGTTGTAAGATATAAAATATATTTCTATGTAATTCCCAATATGGTTGTAGCACTTTACTTAAATTTAAAAGGTTAAAAGAGAAAACATAAAATACACAATCATATAGTACGAACATTCTATGTAAAACCCCAGATTAATAGAAATTGGTAAATGAGGTCTCTCATGGAAGGGGAGTTTAGGGAATAGAGATAACAAGTAGACATTTCTCAGTTTAGAAATGCAAATGCTTTAGCAGTCAAGAACCTGAGTACCTTGTCATGATGCTGCTCCACCACCCAGTAGCCAGTGTAACCTGGAGTGGTTACTTAACATCCAAGCATTAGGCTCCTCACTTGTAGAATGGCAATATCATATTTCAGAATTGTGTGGGGATGAAACCAGCTAATTCACATAATAAGGTACTTGGCACCTAGAAGCACTCAGTAAATATTAGCTGTTAACTTGTAAAGGGCACAATCAAAAGATATTCTTGAAAACACGGAAACAAGTTTGAGGATTATTTTCATAACATATTTAATTGAGAGAAATATGTGCATTGGAAAGAGAAAATTATACGTGAAAATGTTAATAGTAATTATTGCTAGGTGTTGAAACACCAGGTGTCTTCTATTTTCACTCATAATCATGAAAAATATCATTTTCGAAGAGAAAAATCATTTTATTTTAAATAGCTTAGTTAGCCAATGTTAATATTTAAATGTATATCACTCTAAAACTTTTCGTCACATGTAAATACCTATTTTATTCAATCATTCATTCATTCATTTTAAAAATGTTTATTGGTTGCTATGTTCCAGGCTTTGTACTAATCTCTGTCCATAGTAGTTAAAAAGGGGTGGGGGATGAAAATCACTGTCCTCCCGGGACATCATAAATAAAATATATAGTTGGGAGAGAATAGCATAAATAATTAAAATATATACTTTTACATTGATAGGTGGCATAGAGAAAATATAAAGCAGGCAGGAGGATAAAGATTGGTAGTTGTCATTTCAAATAGCTTGATCTATGAAGGTCTCATTGAGAAAATTATGAAATAAGCCCTCATTAGGATAGACACTTGATGTTGTTGGAGGGGATTATGTGACTTTCTAAGAAGAGAGAGTCCCAGGCAAAGGGAACTACATATACAAAGGTTGTGACACAGAAGAATGGCTACAGCATTGGAGGAATAGCAAGAAGCACTATGGCTGGTTGTACGCAAGGGAAAAGAGACTATTTGTAGAGGGTAGGAGCAGAATGTCTGAAAGATTTAGAGCATGTCTAACCTCATGGACTGTTAAGGGTGTTGGCTTTTACTTAGAGTCAACTGAGATGCTGGTGAAGAGTTTTTACAGAGTGGCATGATTTAACCTGTCTTTGCCGGGATAACTGACTTCTGTGATGAGATTTGCCTGAAGAGATTCCAAAGCGGAAGCTGGGAGAGCAGTTAGGAGGCTGTTACAACTGTCCAGAGAAAAAGCGTTAGGTAAGAAATGTTTCAGGATTGCTAGAGGTAAACTTCAGAGGTAGAGCCAGCTAGATTCATTAAGTAAGTAGACAGGGAGCGTGTGAGAAATGGGAGCGTAAAGATGACTCCATGACAGCTAGATATTGAAGTCTGGAGTTCAGGGGACAAATCCGTTTGAAAGTAGAAATTTGGGAGCTGTCATTGTTTAGGTGACGTTTTAAATCCCGAGACTGGGTGGGACCACCAAAGGAACAAATGTAAATAGAAAATGGAAAAGGACCAAGCATGTCAAGCCTAAGGACACTTGAATGTTACATTTTGGAGACATGAGGAAGAATTAGAAAAAGAAAAAGAAAAGGAAAGACTGTGAGGTGGGATGAAATCCAGAAGATTATGGTAGTGTTGGGGCTTAAATGAAAATATTTCATTCAGGAGGGTTGATAATCTAAATTATCTGGGGTCAAGTAAATGAAGATTAAGAATATCCACTTCAGCAATGTCGGAACTTTGATGATACTGTTGAGGGATGTTTTGGAGAAGGGATGTGGAACAAAAGCCTATTTGGAGTATATTTGTCAGACTAAGAGAGAAATTAGAATTAGCTCTTTTTTTGTGGAGCTGGAACACCGATTTCCATATTTTCTTACTTTAAGTTAATATTTTTCTTCCTGTGTTAAAGTGGTGGAAATTGCAGTTTGATTGCATTTTATTTTTTCCTATCCATGGAAAATTACATGATGCCCCCAACTTGAAAATTGCTGTGAAGTATTTTGCTAAATGAATATGCCATTTATCACCACCTTAGATAAAATGGATCACTCCAGCTTCCGTGATCACAAAAAACCCAAGCAAATATGTAGATCCTTTATTTGGGCTCCTTGGCTGCTATTTTTTGTGATGTCTTCTCTAATGGGTTGAGTGGTCATGTGAAAGACAACAATAAATGATTGATTTTCTAATGTAATTTACATTTATATTTAAAGCACATCTAGTTCTGTCTGGCTTAAATGGAAAGTCAGCAGAGTTAAGTATCATTCACTGTTGCTATGGATACAGCTCCAAACCCTTAAAGAGGACTTTTATTTTACATTCAATACTCTTACCATGGCAACAGCAGTGTTGATTTAAAACTCCGCTGTTGATAACTCACTAAATGTAAATTATCTTTAATGTTTTTTAATATTTTCTATGGTGTTTCTTGTTAATAGGATTACACTTTCGATGACTCTCCTACTCTTTTGAGATGACATATCTCTTTGGATGCATGTAAGAAAAGTCTAGGCTGTTCATTGCTACAAGAATAGAAAACCCACAGGATATATTTGAATGCATTACATACTCAGAGATTTATTGATATTTAGATGACTTTGAGTTAAATTAAATTTAAAAGTTGAATTGAGAATGATTATTAACTTTAGCATAATTTAAAATGAACTTAGAAAAAAGTGATTTCCATCCTTTTCATTCTGAAAATCACTTTTTTATTTAAAGATGATAGATCTACCTATTTTGTTTGTTTCTTTCATTTCTCCAGAACAGTTCTGTTTTTCACATTCCTAACTAGTTGGCATAAGAAAAAAGAAAGTTTTCCAAATAAGTTAAAGCAAAGGACCAATGCTCTTAAAAACAACAAACTTGAGTTAGAGGGGCTCCTTTCTCTCTTCCCCAATACAATCTCTTCTGTTTGGGAAAACACATGCTTACAGTGACTGCAGTATTACAAAGAAATACATTTTGGTGAGAGAAAAACAAAACCCCTTGGTTCCAAATGTAGTTATTCACTACAGGCCATTTATTCGTTTGGCTGCAGGCTATGGGAACTACTCCTAGGACAGACTCTCTTTGAAATCCCTATCTCTTGAGGGGGTCAGAGATAGATGAGAAACTGCCCCTCTGAGCTTGGCTCATACACAGGGAACAAAGAGGTTCCTGGTTGAGGGTAATGGAGGAAAGGCGCGTGGGAAGGGTGAGAGCAGCTAGCTTCCTCTGCTGCAACAGGAGCGTCTTTCAATGCAAAGTGCATGCCAAGACAGATCAGGCGCTCTACCAAAAAGATACAATAATTTAGTAATACAGTCTGCCCAGGCAGCTGAGCAGCTGGAAATGAGGGAGCTTTGGGATTTGCTATAAACGGTGGGGAAATTGGCTGATAGCCTCTCTCCTATATTGAGCAAAGGGAGCAAGAGAGAGGATTATGAATGTTTGAAATCAGAGCCAAACCACATGGTCTGTTCTGCTCCAGGAGCTGACAGGACTCCAGCGTTCTCCAGCTTCTGCATTAAATGACCAGTTTGGCGGAGTGTGGGACTAACAGACCAGGAAGCAGCAGAGCTTACCTGAGTGCGTTTTCAGAAAGGCACCTATTGATCTTAGCTTGTTACAGGAAGGAATTTTATTACAGGAGGCTTTATCTGATGGCTCTCAGCATCTAGGCAGAGCGACTATCTTTGGGCTCATTATACACTCAGAGAAATACCCAAAGGTTACTGCTGATACCTCAAAAGGGGCCCATGAGATTGTTTTCTAACTCCAGTGATTCTCAGAGAGGATACTCCAGTGGACGGCATCTTGTGCTAATGCCATAGGAAGTTCTAGGGTAAGCCACGGACTGGAAGCCTTGTAAAAGAATGGAAAAAGGCAGGCCTCGGACCAAGCAGATTTTTATCCCAGACCAGCTCCTGTCTTCACTAGCCACGTGGTTCTGCACTAGTGCCAATGTCAAAATAAAACCTACTGCAGAGGCTTATGTGTAAGATGACTTTGGGCGCAGGAGGCACTCAACAAATGCATGTTCTCCTTACCTGGGATGGATACTTTGTAACTGAAATAAATTCCTTTGCAGGATATTGTAGTTTAATTAAATCAATTTCACCTGCCTTTAGAAACTGATTTTTGACTTTGGATAATTACAGAGAATTTAAATCCTGGCACGCACTGTTTTTTGTTTGATTCACACTTCTGTCTTAACCTGTAGGCAAGCCTGAAAGACATTCTTAATATTTGGATAAAACCGAACTAGCCAAAGCACATGAGTTCTGTAACCAGAAAGACAAAACAGATAAACGACAATAAGGTTCATGTAAGTTTACGTTATAAGGTTAAAAAAGTAGATACATTTCTCTCTAATATTTCTGATGAACACCAGTACATTTTAAAAGCTTGTTGAGACAGACTGTACATATTATAAAAGTTTAGTTATTTGTTTTCTTTAGTCAAATAAGTTGATCTAGCATTTACATATAAAATATTCTATGGCTATTTTGCATGATTATATTTTTTAAAATAAATATCAAAAAGTAATTGGAACTGTTTAAAAATTACCAAACCTCTTTGAATTTTTTTGTTCTCTATAAATATACTATTTATGGAATCTTACTTCGGAGAGTTTGTTTTATTTGCATCCATATTTGGAGTAATACTTTTCCTCATTTTTATAATTCTCAGGATTATTCATAAATTGCATCATATACTATAAGGTACAAACATGTATGGCAAGGCAATTTATTAATTACCTGTTTGGCAGATTACCAATCATTTAGTCACATTAAAAACTTTTGGGTTATAAAAAAGATGTATTTTAAGTGAAATTTTATGAATGTATATTTTTACAATACAAATATTTTACTTCAAAGTATTATGCCAGTCTAGGTGTATAAACTATGCTCTTTCTACAGGAAGTACATAATCATTGATAATTCTTCAGTAGAACAAATATACTTTGAATAGGACACATTCTCTGAGACACTGGTCTTAAAACACATTCTCTTAAGACCCTTGCTCTCTCTAAAAATTATATACATATATATATATGATAGAACAAGAGGATTGATGTTGCTCTGAGTGCAGATGGTAGTAACAGCACTGGTATTTGGTGCAGTATTCACTGGTTCACTGATAAGGTTGGGAGACTAAGTCAAAACTATTCAGAGAAGCTGAAGACAGGAATAGTTCCCTGATTAGACTGACAATCTTCCATAGATTAAAATGAAATAGTAAATTAATCACATGTGATTTCTTAAAAAGTAAACCATTATAAGTATATATCACTAAAAGTAACAGACACTTATTTAGCATCCAGTGTTTATACATATTGTTACTATAAACTTTAACTAAGAAATAGAACTACTACTATATGCACCCAAAATGTTTAAAAAAAAAAAGATATCTAGGCATAGTGGCACAAATCTGTAATCCCATCACTCAGGGAGACTGAGGTAAGAGGATCACAAGTTCAGATTAGGCAATTCAGCAGCTTAGTGAAAACCTGTCTCAAAATTTAAAAATGCAAAAAGAGGTGGGTAGCTGGGGTTGTAGCTCAGGTGAAGGCCCTGATTTCAGTCACTAGTACCACACACACACACACACACACACACAGAGTAGAATGAATTCTAAACATATGGTTAAACAAGCAGAAATTTGCTAAATTTACCAGTTAAAAAGGATTGTTGGGAAATACAAAAACAAAACCCAGAGTTATATTCTTTATAATACATACATCTATAGCTAATGGTACAGCTATAGATATACTAAAATATGAAACAAGTTATACTGGAGAAATATTAGCCCAGAGAAACTTAGAGTAACTATATCAGCATTCAACAAAACAGACTCTAACCCAAAAGGCATTACTAAGGATATAGAGAATCATTATGAAACGATAATGGTTCAATTCATTGAGAAAATACAAAAATATCTATGTAGTTAAAATTATATAATATACATCATATGATATTTATATGTGTATACGTATTTAATAGAACTACAAGTAAAAACTCATAAATCCACTAAAACTAGAAGATTTCAACATCTCTTCAATCAATGGAAGATTTTAACAGCTCAAGCAATAAACTTAATTTAATAAAATGCATAGAGATTTGTACCCAACAATTAGGAATACACGTTATCTTATGAAACAGTGACAAAAATTTATCTTGTCTTGGCTATAAGTGAATTTTAGCATATGTCAGGATTTGACTCACAAATATTACGTTTTTTATGAAAACAAGTGGATTAAATTATCCTCCTATATTCTTCTTTTGTTTTTGACTTGAAATACAAATTTTCAAATAATTCATGAGAAGTAAGGAGACACTATAATACTAATTATAAAATGTCTTAAACAAAAATCTAAACACTAAATATCAAAACTGGTGCAGCATTATGTGTAAGATTTAGAAATTTTAAGGGCTTATATTAGAAACAAAATGCTGAAGGCTAATAAGCTAAATACCAAAGAAAATCAACCTAGAAGTGGGAAAAAAAGAATAGTAAAGAAAAGAAAGGAAAACAAATATGAAGTCAACAATGACAGAAATGGAATCTTGGATAACACTTAAAAATGCATTTTCTAGTAAAGATATTAAGGGGAAAAAGGTATGAATAACCTATGTTAAGAGTGAAAAGAGGTCTGATTACAGATTTTTAAAAACATATGAAAGATCTAAAAAGTGAGCAACTTTGCACCAATGAATTTTAACCATTTAACAGTTTGTCCCGAGTGGCACTAGTGCAGCACATTTATATACTGACTATCCCGAACGTCACTTGGGCAGGTGTCATTTCAACCAATCGATTCCTGTATTGAATAAATTTGATAAAATTGTCATTTTACTATTTCTTGTTATATTATCTTATAAAATTAATAAAAGATATGAAATTTTTGTCATCCTGTATTTAAATAATTGGACTGGTATCAAATTCTAGATAATTATAGCTGACTAAAACTTCAAAAGTATATAGAAACCACAAATAATCTTACAACTGTTAAATAACTTGAATGAATAATTTTGAATCTTCTTACAGAGAATATATTGAGTCCAGATTATTATTATTATTTTTTTCTTAATACATGTTTGCAACACATAATGATTACATTTATTGTGAGGAACTGGTATGTGTACATATCACATTTCAGTTCTTTTTTTTCCTCTCCTGATGCTGCCCCCTTTTTTGCCAGCATCAGATTCATTTACTTATAAATCCTTATAAAGTTAATTATCATTCATGCAGATTAACCACCAGAGTAATAGGCCAAAAAACATGTAAAACACAAAAGATAATTATACTAAATCAAGGTTCACTTTTAGATACATTGTCCATGCTGAATTACAATAACTGTTTTCTCTCTCTCTCTCTCTCTCTCTCGTTCTCACTCTCACTTTCTCTCACTCTCTTTTTCTCTTCCAATAGTAAATTAAATATAAAAGCTTTCAAGGTGGAGCTTTCCAATCTTACACAAACTTCTCTATATAGAATTGGGGACTTTTCTCCTAATTCTATAAAGCTAATCATCTTCACATCAAAATTAAGTCAGTACAAGAAAAGTGATACTAAAGACCTACTTCCATGAGCATTGATGCAAAAATCCCAAACACTAGCAACACACATCTACAAGGATATCCAAAGACAATTCATGAAGTCCACACTGAGTTTTTCCTCTTAACATCCTATTAATAACTAATATTTAACATTAAAATGTATAAATGTCATTCACACTAACAGTTTAAAGAATAAAAATTACACAAGAAACAGATGCAAACAAACATTTGGTAAAATTCAACATCTAATCATAATTAAAATTCTCAGCAACCTTAGAAGAGGACATATTTGACTTATTAGATTATATCTATCCAAAATTTAGAACAAACATTACTTTGCTCACACTAGAAAACAAAATTTTAGAGCTATCTGTAGTAGATTATATTAGAGTTTTCAATTATTTGTTTTCTTTTCTTTTTTGTTTTTGCTATGGTACATTGCAGTACAATAAAGAAACATTTACCTCTTTATTCCCTTTATTTTAGATTTAGACATACAACTTTTTTGTTCAAGAAGGAATGACAGTGTGCCAATTCCTAAACTGAAATACAAAGAGGCACTACATATCTTTAATCTAAAAGACATACATCATGTAGCCTCTGAGCCACGTCACTGTACACTCATGAGATAACAAGGGTGAAAAGAGCAAATGGTGTCTTTATATCAATCTAAAAATTATTTTGATCTCAGGAACCCCTGAAATAATATAACAGATTCCAGGCATCTCTGCCCTGAACTTCATGCTGAAAACTACAACTTCAGTGTACATTTTCTGTATAGAACCAAGTACGTTCTTACACAACCATGGTGCAAGCAAATCAGGAAATTAACCTTAATACATTATTTCTATATGCTATCCCTTAGTATTCAATCAAATTTTGCTAGCTTCCCCAGTAATATTTTTGATAAAATGATCTATTCAGGTCACATGTTACATTTAATTGTAATATTCCTTAGTCCCCTTCAGTCTGGCACAGTTCCTCTGACTTTCCTGACTTTCATGACCTTGGTTTTGAGGATTAAAAGCCAGTTATTTTGTACAGGATTGCACAAATTGTATTTTCCTGATATTTTTACTTGATTAAACAACTTATGTTATAAGTCTTTGTCAGGAAAACCCAGAAGTGATTCTACATTTTTCTCATTACATCCTGTCTACGTTCTGCTCCTGATGGCATTAACCTTGATCAGTTGATTAAGGTAGAACCTCCCAGATTCCTTCACTGATGAGGTATTTTTTTTAGTTTTTAAAATTTTATTTTAATGGTACATTTTAGATGTACATAGTGATAACATTCATCATGGGGATTTGTACCTGTACATGATATATCTTGTTGCTTCTTTTTTTCCCATTCCCCTCCCCTCATCCCCTCCTCCGTCCCTATTTACAAAAGCTTTGTTTCCATTTTTTCCTTCCATTTCTTATTTCTCTTGTCCCTCCGTTCCTTTCCCCCTCCCTTGTTCCCTTTCCCATTTGGACATTTTCTGTAGAGGAGGCAATTTGAAATTATCTAAATTTCTCATTCCTAACAGACTTTTAAAAACTATTTGTTTATATGGGCTCTTATTTTTTCCATTTTTCGGCTGGTTATAATCCATTATTGTCGTTATTTAATTTGTTCCAAATATTGTCCTCCATTTAACCAGCGGAAAGCCACTCAAGCTGGTACCTCTGTCTTGTTAACGCTGCCCGTCATTCTGTGAGCATTTCCTTGCTTCCTGGCACAAGATGTTCCAGGCCCATCTTGCAGTTTCTCTGTACTAGCCCTGGTATCAATCATTTTTCAATGGACTTGTTTTTTAATGAAAATATATTTAGAAGTCGAACTCTGGGCTTTGGAGATGTGAAAAGGTCCATTTTTGAGATGTTATTGGGATGTCAGTTTCTTAGCTCCTGTCAGTGGACAGAGTTAGGTAATATATTTCTGTAAATACATACATACGCAAACACATATTTACATCTATTTGTTGCCTCCAAAAATAGACTCCCCTCTACTCCACTCAGAATCTGATACCCTACCTTGGTCCACTTCGAGGCCCTCCCACCCACCCAGGTGTGTGTGCTGTCTTGCTGTTCCCCATCTAATGACATCCAGACTGACGTGCTCATGGAGTAAAAGGGCAAAGAGAAAGAGAAGGGCTGGCCGTCTCACGGTTGAACTTCTCTGCTTATGATTCATGTTGTTCTTTTGGAGCTTTGATTATTTTCTTAATTTCTATTTGCTAATTTTGAAATTTTAGCTTACAATTTTCAAATTCTTTTGGACAGTTTTTTTGGTTTGACTGTTAAACATTCATTTTTATCCTTTTTTCTTGCAAATGTCTTTAAATGGGGCTGTATCTGAATTCTTTCTTGCTTCTGTCTTTAATGAGATTTTGTGGTAGCTTTCCATCACCTCAGGTAACAAAATACCTGAGGTAATCAATTTTAAGGAGGAAAGATTTATTTTGATGTTTTTAGTCTGTGTTGCTTTGCCCCATCACTTTGTGCCTGTGGAGAGGCAAAACATCATGGGTAGGGTGTACAAGGCAGAGCAAAACTGCTCATTTCATGGTGACCAGGAAGCAAAGAGTAAGAAAGAAGAGAGGCCAGGCTGTGTTCCCTCCAAGGGCACAGCTCCAGCGACCTCACATCCTTCCACTAAGCCCTGCCACCACCATGTCAGCACGTGCATGGAGGACACCTGAGATCCAAACCACATGTTATGGGCTATATCTGGAAGTTGCCCCTAAAGTCTCAGAGGTGGGACCTTTGGGAAATGATTGGCGTATAAGAAAATTATAGCTAACTTGTTAGGAGGCTGGACCTGGTGAGAAGTGGTGGGTCACTGCATGACCTAGAAGGGTTTCTTTCCCTTCTCTGCTCCAATGTTAGCTCTCAGAAAGACATTCCCTAGTCACCTATAGCATCTCCCTTTCATTCCTATCTCTTCCTTTCCTTTCTTTTGTTCATAGAACTTAACCATTATCAGAAATTATTCCTTGTTATTTTTATTTTCCTGTAGTTGTCTTCTTTGGCTGAACTATAAATAACAGAGAGGCAGGACACTGCCTTTCACGCTGTTGAAATTTTGTCACCTGCTACACAGGTGGTGTTTTATATATATTTGTGAATCATAGTTTCTACTGATATCAATATCAGTACTGGAATCAATGAAAATGGAAAATATTTTGATTTTCTAAAAACTAGTACAATGACCTAATAGATAAAAATTATAATCTGTAATAGAAGAAGAAATCATTTGTTTTCTAAAATTTGTTTTTCTCCTAACATGAAATTTTGAGTTTTGTCTTGGGGGTATTTATATAAGTGATAATGATCAGGGAGAAAGATAGGTAGGAGGTTGAACTGCTTACTTTTGGATGCTTAACTACTGGATGCTTACTTTGGAGTTTCTGTGAAATACTAATCATGCTTTGAATATCAGATTGGAATTCACACATATTTAGTTTAGTACCTTGGTATGAAATATCCACTTATCAAAAGAGAAGTGTGAAATTAAATGAGACAAGTTATGAAAACAATTTTATTTATATATTTTGCCTGTTTCCTCTAAAGAAATAGTAAGAAAGCAGAAAAATCTTTTCAAAGTATATATTTTAAGGGATACAAATGGAAACCACAGAGTAAATTCTGTGTGATTGCCGTGTCAAAATAGCAATCTTTATCAAGTACCTAATATAGTCAGTTGATACATTTCTTTGTAAAAATAAAATAATCTAGATTAAAAGTTACTGTTATTATAACAGAAACGCACATGCAATGTGTTCTATACAATAGGAACTATTCTACCTGCTTTATTTCTTGCTACAATCCAATTGCCTCACCCAATATATACGTTGAAATCCTAACCCCAAATTGACAGCATTAAGTGATGGAGCCTTTGGAAGCGAATGAGTCAGAAGGGCAGAACTCTCATGGGTGGAATTTATGCCCTTATAAGAGACCCTCAAAAGCTCCTTCATCTCTCCTATCTTGTGAAGATTCATCATTCAGCAGTCTAGCCTGAGGATACTCACATGGTGCTGTCTATGGGGCAAAAAGCAGGTCCTCATCAGATACTGAATCTGCTGATGTCTTGATCTTGGACCTCTTAGCCTCCAGAGCTGTGGGAAATAAATATCTATTGTTTATAAGCTATCCAGGTTATGGTATTTTATTATAGCTGCCCAAATAGACTAAGACATTTCTATTCAATCTTCTCATTACTTTTAGGTGTGTATTATTATTCTCATCATTTTCCAGATGTGGAAATGTACATATTCCTAGAATTTATTTTGAAAACTGCATTCATTCTTTAAAACTTGGGATACAGTGGTTGTCTATTGCCTAATATCAAGCCACCTCAAACTTAATGACTGAAGATAATAGCTGATTCTAAATGTTTTCTCCTGTTCTGGACCATTCTCACCTCATCTTGACAGTGCTTGCCATCGCACTGTGATCAGTTGACAGGATGACCTGAGGTTGCTTCGTCCTCAGTGGCCTCACTCACACATGTGGAAGTTGTCTAGCTGTTGGCTGGGATGATATGGGTGGCTAGTGTAGTAACCGTTGATTTTTCTGGGTTTTTGTTGTTGTTGGTGGTGGTGGTGGTTTTTTCTCCTTGAGGTCTGACTGACCTTGGAGGGACTGTCCCTCCCAGAGCTAGTGAATTCCTAAAGATAGCAAGCATGTGAGGAGCTTTTCCATATGAAACCCACCAATCCAAAGTCCATAGCCCCAACAACTTCTGTTGGAAAGTTGTTAGAATCTGGTCCACTATTCGGCTGCCCTAATTATGCAGGGCTAGGGACAGTCCTTATGCCCCAGAACCTGCTGAAATCATGCAAATCAGCCACCCCTAAACCTGTTTGTCTTTGTTTGTCTCTGCTTTGCTTGTCTTTTCCCATGGAAAGCACAGTAAGGGGTCTTGCCTCAATCACTCTTATCTCTCTGCCTCTTGGTTGACCCCAGTGCTTTCTCTGTATCCCTGGAGTGTGGCATCTCCCTCCTCTTGGGTCTGTAAGTGTCTTTCTTTTCAGTGACAGTCATCTCCTGATTTCAGGTCTAGCTTTACTACATCTGAAAAATTTTTAAAAAGCCATGTTTAAAAAAACTGGATAATGCGTCATGTCATCATCTAGCAGTCTAGCCTGGCTTGTTTACTTGCTGGTGAGATTCCAAGAATGGAATCCAAAAATGTTTGAGTGCTTTTCAGATCTATGCTTATAACATGTTTGGTGCTGTTTCATTGACTAATGCAAGCACATGGCCACAAGGGGGGTCAGCAAAGAAGGCCTGGATGCCAGGATGGTGTGGCTGCAGGGAGCCTTGTGCAGTCTGATCAGCTGCAATCACTGCATCACGCAGGCTGGCCAGGAGCTTTCGGACCAACTCGTTGTCTTCAACTTAAATCATTTAAAAAATTTGGCCACCGAAATAAGCTAGTACTATTTGACCATTCGTATGTGTGTGTGTGTGTGTGTGTGTATTTGTGTGCATGTTTGCAATACTAGGGAATGAACCCAAAACCTTCATACTGAGCCACACACCCAACCCTGCCCCTTTTATAAATGTATTTTGAGACAGGTCTTTGCTAAGTCACTAAGTTGCCCAGGCTAGGGTCAAACTCGTGATGCTCCTGTGTCAGCCTCCTAGAGTGTTAGAGTTACAGGTGTGTACCACCCCGCCCAGCTGCTGTTTGACCAATGTTGACAAAAATGTCACCAACTCTCATGATGCTCAGAAATGTTATTCAAAAAATTAATCTTATAAACTAATAACTAAACTTTCTTTTACTTAGGGAAATAACTACTTGTGACTACAGGACTTGGATAATATAAAGCATATTTGGTTTGTAACTGACATTTCAGTCAAAACAAAGGAGATAGAACCTAATAATATTTACATAGCCTTTCCATAATATGATGCCTCTCAAACACTCATGGTGCTAGATAAGGAACATGGTCAGAAAACCTTTTGATGGAGATTTACAGAATCTTTTTCCCACAATAGGATAACTCTGTTTAATTTTTCTTTCACACTCAATTCCTTTAGTGTTCTTCAGCAACTTTCAAAAGTTTAGAATTTCCAAAATGAAATTCAAAACTTTCTAAACTTTCTTATTTCAGAATTCCTCCATCCTACCATTACTTACCATTATTCTCAACCCATCCCTACCTGCTTATGTGGTAAAGCACTGTGGGATTCAAATGCTGCAAGAAAAGAAAATAAGTTGAAAGAGAATTTCAAGTCTTATTTCCCCTTAGTACACTTTTCCTAATTTCCAGAAGTAGTTGTAAATGGGAGAAATGTGTTTATCTCCAAAAGGAGCCTCCTTGCTTGTCCTCTTGTAAACCAATTCTAATAGTTCTTTGATCTTAATAGCAATATATGTATTCCAGGTCAATTGATGCTAGAACCCGATAGACCTTAGCTTGAACCTTAGCTTCACCATTTACCTTAACAGGGGGGAAACTCCAGCAATTTAAGTTGTCTAAGTGTTACTTTTGACTTCTAAAAAATGGACGTGATAAGCCATAAAGTCTTTTTTTCCCCTCAGTATTGAAGACTGAATCTGGACCCTTCACACTGAGCTACATCCCCAGCCCTTTCAAATTTTTTAAAATTTATTTTGAAACAAAGTCTCACTACATCATTAAGTTGCCCTAGTTGGGCTTGAATTAGCAATCCTCCTGCCTCATCTTCCCAAAGTGCTGTGATGATAATCTTGCACCACCACCCAAGCAAACTCTAGTCTTTAGAATGCAAAGCTGTCTTCCCCCACTATCCATCCACTGTCTACCCTAAGAATGGTCTCTGCTGTGAGGGGAAGACAAAGTGGAATTATCAGAGACATAGCATAGCTGCTTCTGGAAGGGATGGAGTTTGTGTGAGGAGACTACAGTGGCTTAAGAGCACTGGATGGTTTCTCACTGAGATTGGTGTCTCTGGGCTGTCTCTTCCTATCAATTCTCTGTCCTCCATCTCAGGACACTAGTGTGATAGGTCTGGGCAGGGAGATATCATCTCTTTGGAAAAGCTGAGCAGGGGTGAAGGTGAAGTCTGGACATGTGTACTTATCATTCCCATGGAGACCTGGGGCCAGTCCTCATTAGAAAGAGCAGATTTGTCCCTAACCTAATAATATTCCCTAGAACCTCTGGACAAGTGTCTGCTGAGACCTACTGTGGTTTCTAATTCCTCAAAAATGGGACAATTCAGTATTTTGTCCAGAACTCTTTCCATCAGAAAATCGTGATTATTACGACCAATCACATCACTAGATTTCTATGAGGATCATATGATAAAATGTAAAAATAACTCCTAATTCAGTCCCACATACATAGCATGTGGTACATAGAGTTGGTACATGTATATAATACATCCTAATTCTTTTTTTCACCCCCTTTCTCTTCCCTCCCTCCCCCCTCCCTATTCCATTTGTTGATCCCCCTCCTTTTTTTGTATAAATTTATAGCACATAATGTTTACCTTTAATTTCATTTCTTTTCAAGAGTTTGTTTTTCAATTTATTTGGTGGGAAGAGAGCAGGGGAATATAATTATATATAATTTTGACTTACCTACCTGATGTTCTACAGCACAATGATGCATTTACTTTGAGGTTTTGCATGTGTATGTCCCAATTTAAGAAAATCAAGTTTTGTTTATTCAGTATGAAAGATAGCCTCTGAAGACAAGGGAGAAGAGTATACAGTCACTTGGTATTCAATTCATACCTTTGAGATGAACCCTAAAATATGACAGGAAGATTTACTTCACACACACACACACACACACACACACACACACACACATTCATTTTATATGTGGCACCACAGCGCCATGGGTATTTCATAAAGTGAGGGTATTGCAATGTAGCAGTGAACCAAACGTCTAGATATTGCATGAGTTCCTGAGGGCACCGCTACTGTGCCATTGTTCTATAAACAAGCATCCTGACATCCTTCCTTCCTTTTGCAGATGATGTCTCTCAACAAGAAGACAATGACCTTCCAAAAGAATATGATCCTGGGCAATTTGCAGGCCTTCTACATGGATCCTCCCCAGCCTGTGAGACCCCTGAAAATCCATTTCATCTCTATGGAAAAAGAGATCAGTGTGAAGAAGGGCCAGAAGTCAGTTTGACAAATAGTCCTTTGCCTTTCAAGCAGACTCCAATAGAAAATAACTCTGAACCTTTGGTAAAGAAAATTAAACCCAAAGTGGTCAGTAGAACAATTTTTCACAAAAGAAGTAACCAACTGGAGAACCATACCATTGTTGGCACGAAAACTACTAGGAGTGGATCCCGGAGTGGGGACCAGTGGATCGTGAACACAGGGGGATTTATGGAGAGAGCATGTACTCTAGGGAGAATAAGGTCATTGCCTAAAGCCCTAATCGACATGCATTTATCCAAAAATGTGTCTAAATCTGATTCTGATCTCATCGCCTACCCTTTGAAAGAGAAAGCATCCAGAATTACCTGGAGTGAATCTTCAACTGCTGAACACAGTTCTAAGGGGAATTCTGAAAGAACACCATCTTTCACATCTGAATGGGAAGAAGTAAGTCGAGTTCTTTTTGTTATTCTTTTTTTTTTTTTTTTTGGTTTTGTTTTTGCTGGGGATCAAACTCAGGGGCTTGTGCTTGCAAGGCAAGCACTCTTAACCACTGAGCTAAATCCCCAGCTGTTGTTATTCTTTATATAAGAATTTAGGGTTGAAGGAACTTGGGGAAAGGATTTTCAGCATTTTACGTCTTTCAGAGGCTAAAAGAAAAATTAACAAATGCATACAGCTCCAACTAGAAGGGAAGGGTTCTGTGGGTAATACAAGGTAATTTCACAGCAAGTGTAAACACAAACATAGTTCCACACATGTGGGGACATTTACTGTTTCCATATACATTTATATCAAGCAGAGGTAATAATTAGCTAGAAAGTATGAGAGAATGTTCACATTATGTCCTACCAAGCACTGCAGCTAACAGATTGGGGAAAATATTGGTATTTTGCTCTATATCATTTTGCTACTTGCTAAACTTTTTGTCAGCCTGTCTCTCTTCTTTAAAGTATCTTATATTTTCAGAACAACTTCTTGTAATCTTAAATTTAATGTTAAACATAGCCATGCTGGCTCTTCTTCAAAAAGCATGCAATAAACACACATCACTTACCATTTCCTCCTTACAGCTATCAGAGAAACACTAAAGGAAAAAATGTTTTGGGGTCAAGTATTACCAATTTAAACTCCACTTAAAGTTTTTATTCTAAAAGAATTATTCAGAAAGTAAATGCCCTTGTAAAGTTATGAAATATTATCCTTTGTCCCTAGGGAAGATTACATCATAAAGTAATAAATCTGCTTGCTTTTTCTTGAATTTCTTTTAAAGAATGGACTAGAGTCTGTCTTGACATTTCATTCTAATATGTCACATTTTGTCTCTCAAAAGACTGTGCCAGTTAGATTAAATTTTGAAGCACATTAGGTCACTATAGTATTTTGAGAACTAGAAATGAATATGGTTCTGATATTGACACTATGAACTGAGCTGTTTGGGAAAATCACTTGATATTGCTATATCTCTTTCAGGGTGAACAAAATGAGCTGTTTAAGTAATGTTCATTATTCTTTCTGAAACCTAACACATGTCTCAGTTTGCCACTTAGAGGAGGGAGATTGAATCATAGATGGTTGTAGCTTCAATAGTCATATCTTCTGAAATTCCAAACAAATAAAATGTCTAGTGTTTTGAGTATATCCATTTCTTGTCATTTTTAACTCTTTTAACACATTTTTAAAAATTTGGAGACAAAATTAACCTATCTTTTAGAATTATGTTGATCCCATGTTTATATTCTTGTGATGGATGCTACTAATCAGCTTGTGACTGGCCAAACCATTTAGTGAGTTTGTGCTTCTGATGGCCTGGCCCACGAACTGAAGCCTGTTGCTTTACCAATCAAACTGGATGCACACTGTCAGTATGCCAGAGGGGGCGGTTCTCAGCATGAACTTATCTTTACCCCTACCCTTTCTGAGTTTAAAGTATTCCTAACTTACTGACTCATCCAAGAACAAAGTTCAAGAAATAGAGAGAAGGCAAGCTCATTTTGGAAGTTTAGGTAAGGGAAGCATAAATTATATTTTGAAAAATATTTCAAAAGATGTTTATTTCCCTTTAAATCTTTCCCTGTCAGTTGCTTAATTGTAGTATTGCTGTGGCATTAATACCAAGAATATCTGATTCTAGCATGTGAAAGTTATTTTAAAATGCAATGCTCCAAGTGAACATAATAATCCATTTCCATGGTTTTGGTTTCTCACAGATCGACAAAATAATGAGTTCCATAGATGTTGGAATCAATAGTGAACTTGAAGAGATGAATGGTGATACCACAAGTAAGGAAATTTTCCTCTATGTTATGAAGAATAAATGTGCTTAAGAAATAGCCAGAAATTGATAAAATCTTTAGATAATTTCATGTTTTATCATAATAACAGTAGATACAAATTATTTCCTTCTCCTCCCAGATCCAACTGTGATCTATAAACAACATCAATTATATTTATTCAGCAAATTGAGAATTTTTCTCTTGTCCTGTCTTACTATTATTAATGAAGTTTCAACTTCATGTTGAGCTCAGTATAGAGCACTTCAAAGTGTTGTAGAATACTATGACTTAATAGACACTATTTCTCATTCAGTGAAATGCTCCATTTATGCTGGCCAGTGTGATTAATAACTTCTCCTAAATTGTAAGTGCTATTTGGAAAGAACTAAGTGTCACTCACCTTCATGTGTCCCATGGTACCTAGCGGAGTATTTTACAAAGAGCTGACTTTGTAGTCACTATTTAATCTATTATGCTTACTGAATATTTCTTCCTTAAATTTAAACCTCATAGTTGAAGGCCATTTGAGGATATTTTGCTTAATACTGATAGATGATGTTAAATACCACATAGATAAATCTGAAAATAAGAGTAATATTCATACTTTAAAAATTACTATTCTTGAAAGTGTCACAAAACTTGGGTTTCATTTCTACTTTGTCACAAAGTAGCAGCGCAACTATACATTAAGTCAGTCTGTAGAGTTTTGAGTTTAAAACAGGTGATCTCTCAGGTCTCAGGAAAGCTCATGTTTAAGTCGTAAGTGAGCATTGATTTTTTTGAAATAATAAAATTAATTTCTATGAGAGAGGAGTCTAAATATGATATCTCAGGGTAAGCAGAACTTTGTTACCACAGCTCAGCCTGGGATGAGGTGAAGAAGGAACTTGTCTAAGGAGCAAAATTTAAGAAAAAAAAAACAGTCATCAAGATACATAATATTTTAATGTGATATTTTCAGAATTCAAAATCGATGCCAAAAATCCACGATGAACAAAATAACAAAATTTAAATAAAGCTAAACTGTAACCCTCACTGGCATGACTTGGACTCGCTTTGCCGGATTCTTGGCAGCAGTTCCGAAGCACACACCCTGTCAGGGAAGGCACAGCTGGCAGAGGCACAGATGAAGGAGACTTTCCCCAGAGGTAGAGGCAGGTGAATGGGAAGCCCTTTAACAGCCAGCACTTTGCACTGTGCCCAAGCCCTGAAAGCCTGGCCGTAACTCAGCAGCGATGCAGGTGAAACCAGAGCGTGGCTCTGGGGCCTGGTCACAGTCTGGGAAACTAGGAGTGAGGTGGTCAGCCGAGCTGGAAAGAAATGGACCCTCTTTCTGCCCCACCACAAGCTTCCATTCACGTTTCCCTCCTTTCCCACGGGGTATTCTTTCCCATCCTGTTCTTACCTAAGAAGGCATGTCACACATCAGTTCCAAGTCTACTCATTTCTTCTTGTCGGAGATTTGTGGTAGATGCAGGGACATTTGTATTACTTCAGGCTTTCTACCTCATGTATCTGAAGCTCCAAAAGCTAGATCTATATAGACAGTGAACATTTCAGTGTAAAATAGGAACAGTTGGACAGTGTGTGAATTTCATGACAAACATCACAGACACACACACACACGCAAACACACACACACACACACACACCCCCATACATAAAGGCCTAGTGATTTGTTTTGACATTCTCAGTTGGCATATTTGAAAAATTACAAAAGGGCCCTAAATCTCATCACTTTTTCAATTTTCTATTGAAGCAAAACCAAATGAACTACTGATATTATTACAACTGCTAACATTAGGGAGTTCGCAAAATGTGGTCCACAGACCATGTGTCTCAGAAGCACTTCCAGACTGGTGAGAAATGAAGATTTCTGGGCCTCATTCTACTGAACCAGTATTTCCAGGTGAAGCCTGACAAGTCTGCCTTTTTGGCAAGCACTCCAAGTGCCTGAAGCACAGGAAAGTTGGACAGTGAGTCTCAGGGCAGCCTGTGCCTGGGTGGCCAAAAAGTAAACTTGCAGTCTGTGGTGGCAATCACTGGAGAATACATGGATCTAAATGAGATGCGTGTCAGAGCACCTTGCCCATTGTCCAGATACTGGGACAGTGGAGAGCCTTACTGGGCCACATGTTAGTTGACATATTTTTAAAGGCCAAATAATGGTTTTTGCCATTTGGATTTTTTTTTTTTTTTGGTTTGGTTTCTTGAGACAGGGTCTTGCTATGTAGCCCAGGCTAGCTTCAAACTAACAGTGACCTCCTGACCTCAGCCTCCTGAGTGCTGAGATAGCAGGCATGCACCACCATGCCCAGCCTGTTTTAAATTTTAAAACTGAAAATTTTGGAAAGAAGTCTCAGAACTGTGTACAAATTCCCAATGACACAAGTAGCTCTGGAATAGTACGTAGAGCCGGCTCTCTTACACAGAAACGCTGATTAACACAGAACCAGCTTAAGAACCTGTGTTGCCGTGTAGCTCTTCCAGATATGCTTGCAGAATAATTCCCAGAAGGTTGTAGAAATGCAGATTTTATGTTGATGGGAAGGTAAAAATTTCTTTTCTTGTCAGCTGTACTATTCAAAGACAGAGGGGGCTGCCTGGCAAGATAGTAACTTCTCCACACAGAGCTTTCAAACTGAGACCCAGGAGTGTTTCTCTTTCAAAAATAGACTTAAGTAACACAGAACTGTACTCTGATGTTCTAAAATTCTCCAAGCAGGTAGTGCCACAGGATCATAAAAACATCATAAACATCGTAAGGAAAACAAGGGCAAACGTTTAAAATGCCACTCAGGCAAAGCTAACTCTGAAGGGCATTCTAGTAGTAAACAAACCCAAAGATTATTTCCCTCATTCGTTTTCTTTCTGCCTCCTATTGCCACCCTGTCCTCTGCCTTTGTTTACTATTTTTCTATGATAGTAATGAAAATGATAGTGGAGACTCTGTCCACAAAGAATCATTACTATTGACAAATCCTGGCTCTGCATGTGCCTTATTTTTTACCTCTTAATTACACAATAATTATGTACTAGGTGATTGACTATAACATGTAGTGTTCCAATTGGCCTTTGGGCCAGTTGTGACTAACAGCTTTACTGATCTGTGGTCTTTTCCGTCTCAAGGCTAGATTTAACCAGAAAAATGATAAACAACCCCAGGAAGATGGCACTTCACAAATACCATTTTGCGTACTAAGTATGGTCGGGAAATCACAGGGTGAAATACAAAGTCAGACAGACATGAATTCAAAGTTTGGCTCTGCTATTTACTAACTTCTTGCTCTTAGCTTACTGAGTTTCTCTCTTGACAGAAATGGCTTGCTAGAGACATTCATGATAGTGTAAGAGAGTCTGATACACAAATTAAATTGTCCTATCATGAGGAAGACTGTGTTTGACATTGTGGGCATAGGAAGATAAATACATATAAGCTCTTTCTTTAAGATCCTTATGATATCAGCTATTCTCGCATATTAAATTCACTATATCCCCCAGAATAATTGTGGTGTGTCAATTGGCATACAGGTTGTTACAAGTCCACAGGCAATTGGTGTATAAAAGAGGGTAGAGGTATTCCATTGTGTAGAAAAACCACATCTTCTTTAGCCATTCATCAGTTGTTAGGCATTTAAGTTGTTTCCAAGACTTAGCTATTACAAATTGTGCTGCTATGAACATGGTTGTACGTATATCACTGTGGTATGATGATTTTAATTCTTCTGGGAAGATACCAAGCAGAGGAATAGCTGGGTCAAATGGAACCTCTAGTTGTTTTCTGAGGAATCTCCACACTGATTTCCACAGTGGTTGGACCAGTCTACATTCCCACCAACAGTGGAGGAGAATTCCTTTTTCCCCCCGCAGCCCCACCAGCACTTGTTATTGGTTGATTTCTTGATAATAGCTATTCTTTCTGGAGTAAGATGGTATCTTAGTGTTTTGATCTGTGTCTCTTAAATGACCAATGATGTGGAACACTTTTTCATATATTTATTTGCTGTTTTTATTTCTTTGTCTGAGAAACGTTCATTCATTTCAGATGCCCATTTTTGAATAGGGTCATTAAATTTGGGGGGAGTTGATTTTTTTGAGTTCTTTATATGTTCTAGATGTTAGACCTTTGTCTGAGGGACAGCTGGCAAAAATTTTCTCCCAGTCTGTGATTTTTTGCCCCATTCTATTAATAATTTCTTTTGCTGTGCAAAATCCTCTTAGTAGGATGTGGTCCCAAGCATTGATTCTTTGTATTGTTTCCCGTGTGGTTTTTCTACACAATGGACTACTACACCACCATAAAGAAGGATAAATTAGAGTCATTTGTATGTAAATGGATGTTCCTTGAGAACATACTATTAAGCGAAATAAATCAGACACTTATCAGTACACATCGAATTGTTTCTCTAATATGAGAAACCATAAGTGTAAATAAGGACAAAGGGGTATAATAGATATTATGTAAAAAAAAAGAGAGAGAGAGAGAGATAATACTCAAAAGAGGAGAACTAGATAGGGAAAAGGGGGCTAAAGAAGGAAGGTTAAAAGAAAAGTAAGATGAAAGGAAAAAAAATGGAAAAATGTAAATAAACTTGTTGCAAATAGAGAGGGGTGGGTGAATGGAAGGGAGGGGAGGGGAAGAGGGGGGAAAACCAAGATGTATCATGTACAGGTACAAAATAACCATGTTGATTATGATCATTATGTATACAATGTACCAATACATGTTCTTGGTAAAAATAAAAATTAAAAAAAAAGGGTAGTTACTAAAACAAAGCACAAAACTCCAGTGTATCCTGGGAAAGAAAATAGAAAATTCTAAATCCCAATATGCATTGATTTGAGTGGTGTATAAACTATTTTTGATGAATGCTGAGTATCCTCTTTTACCTTGGCAATGGGGAAGAAAAATGCAATGAATTAATGAGAGGTAAATTTAAATGAGGAAGTAGACATACTACTTTACAGGGTATGCATTGTTGGTCTCTGGAATTTAGCTTTGAAAGACCCCTGAGTTCAGAGCTATCCCTGGCTTTAACAAAGCTGTGTAGTTTTATGAGCATTTATATTTGGTACTTTTTAAATCCTCAAGAGATGACTGGAAAATGAAATCACAGGCAACAGAGATATATGAAGGACTAACATTAAATTTTCCATGCTTTTGATGATTTTTGTTTCAGTTTGTTGTTTTGCTTTGTTTTTGAGATGGGGCTCTCCCAGTTGCCCAGGCTAGTCTTGCACTTGCCATCGCCCTGCCGTAGCCTCCTGAGTAGCTCTGCAGGCCTGTACCACTGCACCTGGCTCATTTCAGCATCCCCTTCCCACATATTTCCAAGTATATTGTTTATTTTATGAACACTATTTGTTGGGCCAGGAAGAGATTTGGAACTCTTTCATCTTCACTCCCATAAATATGAACCAACTCAAAGTTTGAACAGTCTCTGTGAATCATGTAACTAGTTTCACGCATTGAACCAGTTTCCTATTTTTAAAAATTTCATCTGAAATTATACAGCAGTTTGAAACTTATTCAGCAATCTCAATTATCCAGAACTATGGTAGAGATAAAGTAAATAAAATTATCAAATTTTAAAAAGTCAGTCCTTTAGTTTCTTGCGCAGAACATATCAACCCATCATTTTTACAGACAACATTTCTAGTTTTTCTCTTGAAGTCAGGTTCAAAAGCCAGACAAATCAGCATTGGCAACCTCACATGTACAATATCCTATTCTTTGGTGGCACTGGATGTGTGTAGTGATAGTATATTCTCTATCATTATTCATTCTCAGCTTTAAATTTATAGAGTACTTGAAGACAGCAGGTTTTGAAGTTAAATGGACCTGGCTTAAATTCCAGTTTTGTAATTCACTGGTTTTGTGACCTTTCTGTTGTCAACCTTCTCACCTATGAATTTAGGTTTTTAATAACCGCCTCATAAGACTGCTGCAAGATTAAATTGTATTCTGTACTAGTATTGCCTAGTATTGCCTAGTACCGCCAGGTGATCCATAGTATAAATTCTCTTCTTTTATCCAAGTATGCATAACTTATCTTTCTAAATAGAGTGCATACCACATAGGAAGATGCTCAAGAAATCTTGATTATCTTTCTGATCAGTGATCATTATGGTTAAGGAATAACTACTCATATTCTAAGTTGCTTTCTTGTGAAATCTTAATGTTTCATTGTTTAACCATCACCATTATATCACAAAGAAGCCCTTTCAAGTTAGGAAATTTACGTGTTCTTCAGAACTACTTCAAATTCTCACACTTTCTAAGAATCCGGTTGATGATCTTCTTGATGGGATTAAGAATCACTTAAGTAAGTGGAGGTAATAATTGGCTCCACAGGATGTTCTTATTCCACAACAGCAAATATACAGAGTAATCAAGTGCCTAGAGACTTTTCAACATGAAATCAGCAGACAATCATAAATACTCTCCTATTTCTGAACTGGTTTAAATAATCTCCTGTTACACTAAACAGATGATGGGCCTTTAGACTGTGTTAGGTTGATCCAACTTCATGAGTAAAAAAAAGTACAGTCAAAATACCATACTTTCTCAAGCCTGAGATTTTAATTCATGTACGTAACATTAAACTTTTTTCAAAGAGAAATATTCTACCAACTCATCTTTTAAAATCCCACTCTTGTCAGTATATGATTTCCATCTAATTTTAATTATAAATGAAAGCTATTAAAATGAGTGTAAAAAGAATTTTATCATTCAGTACATTGTCTGTATTGGATACAGAAAATGTCGTAGGTCATGAGGATAGAAGTCACCAAGGCAGAGTAAGTGTCCTTTTTTCTCCTGGTTTTCTCTTCACCTTTTGGGTGGGTCTGCAGGAAGAGGGAGAGCTCAATGTGCTTTCCTCCACCAGGGTTGCATCCACATAGAACTCGAACATCTCCGCAGTCCACTCACTCCTCCATCCCGATGTCGCAGTTGCTTCCCATCCCTGGGTTTCATTCTTATAGCTCTCCCTGTGTGTTGGGAGGTACTTTGCCACTGACACAGCAGCAGATAGCATCTCTCTGCTGAAGTTGCTGGTGGAAATACTGTGTTTCAAATTCTAGGAGAATATTTTTTTGGAATGTAGTTTTATAATTAAGCCATTAGATAAGACAAAAAGAGAAAGCAACCTGAAATGCTTTCCTTTCTTATTGTGGATGAGATGCTGTCCAACTTATTAGAGTGAACATTTGTGCATTCAGTTTTCAGAACAGTTCAGCGAAGTATTGTTATATCCATTTCATAGACAAAGAAAGGCTCAGAAAAGTTAAGGAACTTATCCAAGTCAACTGCTTCAAATCCAGGTATTTCTTTTCTTCAAATTTATACTCTTTTTAATGAAATATGCTGTCTACACAGGATGAGAGAAGCTAATCCACTGCCTCTTTCTCTCAGGTCAAATCATACTGGTGTGCCCTAAGAGGGCCATCAAAGGTATTCTAATATGGAACCAACCACTTCCTTTCAGCAAAGGTCAACCATTGATATTGAAGCCTTTAGCTAAACTCCTAAGCCTTCCCCAAGCACAGGCCACAAGGTCAGATATGCAAATAAGTCACAGCCCAGAATACCTCCTACCTCCCAAAAGTGAATGCACACACTAATGATGATCTGCATTTCACTTATTTTCAGAGGGAGATTTTCCCTTCCCTTCAGTAATATTTTTTCCATGAACTGCTAAATTGCACATAAAACCATCTCTGTGAAATGCTTTGCAACAGGCATATTTTATTTTTATTTCTTTCTACAGTACTATTTTTAATAGAACCAACTGAGGGAGGTGGGCAGTAGAAATACATTAGCTCACAAGCACAATCTTTTATCTAAATCAAGAGATTTATTTTTATTATTATTTTATATAACACATTACTAAATGACATAGTTTTTTAAAACAGATTAATTCTAAGGACTCCCTTAATAACAGGACAGTTATATAAAAATGTGAATTATAGTAATTGTTAGGCTAGCATAAATTAACTAATTTTTATCAAGAGACTTTATCAGCCAGTTATGTTCTTAACACAATAAACACTAATATCTAGCACCATACTTTCCAAGTAGTATTTAATAACTAAAATAATTTACATAATATAGGGTTTGGTCATGAGAAATATGGCTGAGATTTGCTAGTTTTGAAATTAGAGATAATAGTCATATGTGGAATTAGACTTTCCTTAAGTATGAAATATAATTATCATTCTGTGGCCTAATATTTACTTATGATGCATCAACAGTTTAAAAGTGGTACATTCTATTTCAATTATTAGAGTATCTTATCCTCTAAAAAGACCTGGAGATAGGAGCATGCGTATTCATCTACTGGAACTAGGGCACTTTCCATAAAGTCTCTGATATATCGTCAACCAACATCAACCAGCATCTGCTTACATACTTTCCATGATATAAACTCAAAACTTCAAGAGATCACTGGGAAGTTCAAAATATTAAAATTATTTTTGTTGAATCAAAAACATGTCACTTAAGTTTCAGTACCTACTGTAACAATTACTAGAAATAAAACCTTAGGAAAATCATTTCTTCAGCCTGATCCTGACTTCTTCATATGGAAAATAAGTATAATAAGTAAATCTATTTGCTCCAATATCTTGGGAAGCTCTAGTGAAAGAGAGTGTAGTTAGCTACATTCTCGGTGCTTAGTAGATCTTAATAGATAATATCTCCCTTCTTTGACCTCTCTTATCCCTTCTATCTATTATTCTCTATTCTCTTAAAGAAAAAATTTCCAACAGATGAAAAATGGTCCAATCTTTCTTTCTCCCCCAGCCCAAAAAGAACATATCCCTGGCACAATCACAATAAACAGTTGCACAAGTCTTCTTTATAGATACTTTAAAAATACTAATTATGTGACTTACATATAAATGTTGATGAATTTTACAAAGTTCACCATTAATGACCTTATACTGACAAGAGAAGAGGAGGTAGAAATAATTAAGAATAATTTGAAAGGGGTTGGGGATTTAGCTCAAGTGGTAGAGCGCTTGCCTAGCAAGCACAAGGCCCTGAGTTTGATCCTCAGCACCAAAAAAAAAAAAAAAAAAAAGAATAATTTGAAAGATAGGTTGTAGACATTTATAAATCATAGGTCATTATGTCTTACATAACTCATTGCTGGGAAAAAATACCTGACATTCAAAGTTAAAGGAGGAAAATCTTTATTTCAGTTCACAGTTTGTAGAAGTTTCAGTCCATTGTCAGCTGGTTTTTAGGCAGGACAGCATGGCAGAGGGGCATGGCGGAGGAGAAACAGTCCATAGGATGGCAGACAAAAAGGAGATGCAACAGCATCTGGCCTCCCTTTCCCTTTTATTCCATTTGGGTTATAAATCTAAGGATGGGGATTCTATTTTCAATAAATCCATTCAGCCACACCCAGAACTATGCTAAACCAATTAGTGGACTAATCAAATGCCACACACCCTTAATCCTGGTATCACACACGCATTAGCCAGCCACCTCCCAAAAGACTCATCTATGGGCCCATGAGGCTTTGGTGGAACATTTAAATATAAACCATAAAAATCAGAATGATTGTTTTTAAATACCAGTGTTTTAGCAAAATATAATGACAATTCAGTGATAAATGTGACTCACACATGAGAAATACTTTATAGCTTATTCTGGCTGTACCTATGATATACGATCCTGACAACAAAGGACTTTTCTTCTACTAGTATTTTTGGAACTCAAGTATAAACTACCAGGGAGTTAGTAAATTAACTATTTCATAGATTGAAAAAAAAATGGCCACCCAGCAATATCACTTATAGGAAATTATCCTAAGGAAGCAACTAGACAAGAGCAATAAATGCATACATAAAGATGTTCACTTCAGCAATGCTTATGCTCATTTAAAAATAAAATGACCATTAATAGATGATTTGTAATTACGATAATTCCCTATGAAAAAATGCTAAATACCTAATTAAAGTGACATGCTATGTATATTAATCAGCACACACATGTAGTGATAGTATATTACTAAGTGTGAAAAGTAGCTACCAAAGTACAATATAATCCTACTTGTGAATACAAGTATGTAAAAAGATATAGTAGAATGTATGCAAAAGGGTAAAAGTGGGTATATCTGGGTAACAGTATCAGGAGTATCAGTGATTTTTATTTTCTGCTCTTTTTTCCTAAACTTTCTGAAATTTTTACAATAAGTATGTGCTACTCTTATTTATTATCTAAACCATTCAATAAAAAATAAGTGTATGCTAATTTGGTAAAGAAATGTAGTGTCAAACATAAATAATTTGTATACAGACACGTACACGCATATACATAAACATTCATATTTGAAACAGAATTCTATAGCTAACAATGTTGGTGATCACATAAAAATTTGCTGAGTGTATACTGATAAAGAATACATGATCAAGTCTTTTTATGAGTGTTGAACTAAAGTAAGTATAATTCAGTAGTTTAGAAAAGGGATTCATTTTACTTGTTTTTATTTTTATACTGTTGCAAAAAGTTTTAGAATACATAAAATTTTAAAATATAAATAAACCAATGTTGATCAAAGTGGCATTTTCTTTGGTACATTTGCTTGTTCATGTGTATATCCTGATGACCTTTTAGTCCTACTTTATGTGCATGTTCATTTTCTTACATATTTTGTGGATAGAATTTAGCAATCTTCATTTTCTCACATCATTTTGCCAAATTCTGTTTGGCTACATTTTTTCCTTACCTCTTGCTTTGCCCTTCTGATGTTAGTCTGTTACATGTGCTTCTACGCTTTTCTCCAATTTCACAAAATCACGCACAGATATACAATAAGTAGATAGTTGTTGTTGGTATGTTAGAAACATGAATCCATGCCACTTACATTTCCCTACAGGTTTTTCTTCTCATTTGACATTAAATCATAGCTTTAACTTCCACTTCACATTGAGCCTCAGTTTCCTCATTTGAAAGTAAAAAGCTACAACTAGATCTTTTCAGACTCTAAAATGCTGTGACTCATGCTTTTATCTTTCATTATATGGGTTTTGCTTTGGCAAAGTAACCTTATTTAAAGCCTTCCACTTCTTAATTTCTTAAGGACAAATGACCAGTAAATCTCAAGTATGTGTATTTCTACAGAGTTCTTTTACAAAAGTTGCCAGATTATCACTTTATAGTATTTTAAATATATTAATATAATAAATGTATAATCTAATTGATATATAGCTATAAGATAGATAAGTTCTTGTATTTATATGTAAATCTTTGCTCTAAGCATCTCAGCCTCTCTGAAACCCTATGCTGATACCTAGGACATTTTAAAGGATGCGGCAATCATGTGCATGGTAGTGATTCAAATGGAAATAAATACAGAATTTTTCAGTACTATATCTGCCTGCATCTTGACTCCATTTAGCTTTTCATAAGAAGTTGTATGACGAAAAGTAGCTAGCATTTTGAGTGTGTGCTTTTCATTAGGCTTCAGGTATGTGCTAATCCAATGCTCTTAAGTGCCCGTTTCTTCCCCTGATTTGGCTTCACCAAACTGTAGTCAATAGCTCTCCCCTTCCAAGGTCCTGAACCTCTCTTGGGCCCAAATCTGAGCCAAGGGTAGAACACAGAACATTTACCCTTACAGTCCATTCCAGATCAGCTGAGCACAGAGAGAAGCATTTCCTGTTAACTCCGCAATCCTTGTATCTGCTCATGTCTCCCTCTGGCTCAATATACTCCCAAAGTTCCTGTTCCCCAACCATAAAAGAAAAGCCATTTCTGTTAATTGTGAATCCTGAGGGAGGAGCATTCTCCCTACTGGAATCAGTTTTAAAGTTTCCCTTTGCTTAAGTCTGGATTTATTTTTATGTGACAGCACTAAAAGTTCTCATGCCTTTTTGTTGTTGTTGTTGGTTCACCATTTGTTGCTCAAATATTACACTAACTGATATAACAACTGATTTTTCTCTGAGTGTGTGATATGTGGATTGTATTCCTATAATCATCAGAAATATAGATGTGATATAGCCATAGATCCATATATAAAATATAAATATATACCCTATACAACATATGGATTAATTGACCAACTTCTGATACAATTCTGCATCAAGCAAGAATTTCCCTGGAAAATTCTTTCATTATCTCTTTGTATCACAAGAAATATACATCATCATAAAGAAACATAAGTGAAATATCGAGGCTTATTTTTAACAAAAGTGCACTGTAAGATACCAAATACCTTATGACCCAGTGTTACTACATGACATGGTTGTGATAGTGACAGCTTTTATTAGAACGAAGGGAATGAAACAAGACTCTACTACCTGTGCACTGACAACGAAAATTTCTTCTGTGTGAGCTACCCAAGATTAAATAAACCACTGACTCGGTGCTCCTGCTATGGGGAGGGGTGACCTGCTCATGTGTTAGCATGGTACTTAGAGTGAGGCTCTGTATACTCTGCCTGTCTTCAATAAAGACTTAAGAAGGTTCATAAGGAAAGACATACTTATAGCAAAATAAAATCCCATTAAAACAACAGTAAAAGATATCAGCCAGATAGTTTAGGGGATGAAAACATTTTAAGGGAGCAAAAAAGATACAAAATAGCTCAGAAAACCTACATGAAGGAAAATGATTACAACCTTGCCTACACCATGTGATCCTTGGTTCCATCTCTCCTGCTGTCTTTTTCATGACTGCATTTAGAGGACTAGCTCTCCAGATACCATGTAACTACAAGGAGATCTTCCAGAGATATTTCTATGACAGGCAAGGGAGGTGGGTTCTGCCCTGGTATGAGGAAAGAGGATGGTTTTGAAATTTGTTTAAAATACTGAAGTGGGACATGTTTAAAATTAAAAATACATACTGACAATGTCAAAAAAAATTACCCGTACTGTCTAAAGTTTTATCTAACAGTAAAGTTCAGAGTCACCGTATGTTAAAGAGTGTGAAATAAGGGACAAGTTACTCCAGTACTTTGAGCCTTTCTTTCCTTCATTCTTTCTTTTCGGGGGTAGGGAGGGGCAGAGTGCTGGGGATCGAACTCAGGGCCTTGCACTTGCTAGGTAAGTGCTCTATCACTTGAGCTAAATCCCCAACCCATTTCCTTCATTCTTCTTCTTTTTTTTTTTTTTTTTTTTTCTTGGTGCTGGGGATCAAACTCAGGGCCTTGTGCTTGCTAGGCAAGCACTCTAACCACTGAGCCAAATCCCCAGCCCCACCTTCATTCTTTAAAGTGGGAATAATGGCAAACTTCCTACTTGCTATAATTAAATGAGATAATTCATACAAAAACACTTGTAAACTGAATGAGTCTATTGGTGCTATTATGTCACTTTTCAAGAAAGCTCTTTACTTTTAAATTAGAGATCATCCTATTCATTTTTTTTCTCTCCACCCAACTGAATGATGTTTACAAGCACTCAATAGTTTTATATCCACACATGGACCATTCACTTTCTGAAAGGCTTCTAAAAAAAGAAAAATTAGGTTTCTCTTCCTGGAGAAGCAATTGGTAAAATACATTTTCTAGTTCATTTTTAGACATTAAGGAAGAAAGTGTTAACTGTATGAAAAAATAAATAAGCATTCCCTATCTCCCCAACACACACACACACTAATAAAAACAGGAGTGGAGAGGAATTCTAGGACCATGACTAAAACCAAGCGCTCACACAGGTTGTCAAAGGTAGCATAATCATAGAGGAAATTTGACTATAGTTAAATCTATAGTCAAAGGCTCCTCCACAAATTTGATAAAAGCAGACATGGCATTATTTTTTAAATGATAACAAGTGGCTGGTTGGCTAACAGTGATGGAGTTGAGAGGGCCTGAAGGCAGGCAGGCAGGCCAGCAAGCTGCTGTTGCAGTCATCTAGACCCAAGGGAAACTGACAACCTAGATTTAAGCACTTGCTACAGGGAAACAGGAGTGAGGAGGAGAGATAAGGTCCATTTTCTCGTGGTAGTTAACCCTTTCAGTGACACCAACTGCACTGAGAATCTGATGGAAACTAAAGCCTCTTCCAGAAAAAATGCAAATGTGTTTCTTTAAAACATTTAATTTTCAGACCTCCCAAACATATATGTACGGATGTATATACGGATATGTACACACTTACCCAGTTTTAAGGAGAAAAAATGTAGGCAAAGAAAATGTAAACATTAATAAAGAATTATCAATTTAAAAATAGTTTTTGAATACATGAGGGTACTCCAGACTTTGGATTTCTAGAGTTAAAAGTTTTTATATCCAATAGTAGTGCTAAAAATATCACCAGACTCTCAGAGAGAGATACAGAGCCTCTGTTCCATTTGTGAGTATCCAAGGATGAGATCAACAACAGTTTATATCTTAAATAAATATCATACGTATTCAAGATTTAGAAAATGATTAAACATTTCAAAATATGAGATGTCAAATAGGAGAGATATACTTAGGTTTGGGATCACTAATACAAATAAAAGTTAAGATACATTTTTTCTGTTCATGTATTCCTGAATCTGATGTAGTCTTGTGCATATCTTATGCAGTACAATGATATCCAGGGCATAGATAGGCTAGGCTCACCCAAATTCCTGTGTGCTAACAAATGGTTTCCATAAAATCGTGTGAGTGACCATGATGGCCTGAATTTCTTCACTGGTTACATATATTCTCAAATTTATAATTCCAGATTGAAGAAAACTAAAAATACTTTTTTTTTTCTTTTTGTATTGGTGATTGAACCAGGCCTTTGCCCTGAGCCACATCCCCAGATTTTTTTTTTTTCTTTTTTGAGACAGAGTCTCACTAAGTTGCTAAATTGCCCAGATTGGGCTCAAACTTGTGATCTTCCTGCCTCAGCCTCCTGAGTATTGGGATTGCAGGATTGTAGGAGAATGCCATCGTACCTGACTGTCATTGTTTTTTACTCTTTTATTTATGAGAAATTTTCGTCATAAAGCTTTTATTTTAAACAGGTGGTGTATTTTATTCATGATTCACTGTAAGATTAATATAAAAGTATGTACAGTATTCAATGAAGAAAATCTCTTTAACCTCTGTTGTCTCTGATACTCATTTCTTCTCCCTTTAGATAACTATTCAGTGTGCTGCTTTTACACCACACACTATTCTTTTTCTTGCCCTTTTAATCTATTAATTTAAGGGAAATCATTCCATAATAGAATATAGAGCATTTCCTGGTATTTAATATGAATGCATATTTTATTTAACTATCTTACTATTAATAGGAATGATCTAGTAGTTATAAACAATGCTGCAACAAATAGCCTTGTTATACTTTGCACCTGC
>PVJO010013183.1:0-52692 GCA_004026905.1 Hystrix cristata
TTTGGGATGCTCATTTCAAGTATACGCCATGCCCTGTAGGGCAACCCCTAATCTTTGAGCTAGTGCAGAAATGTATTTTTAGTAGACCATTCCATTTTTAGCCATTCAGCTGCTTCTTGGAGATTGGACAGATGTAAGACCAGTGAATTCCGGTGGTGTAAACTCCTTTGCTGTAAGTATGTTTCTATTTTATGACTGAGAGCTCAGCATCCCAGTCATTCCTTGCAAGAGCCCTTAAAGTAAGAGACATCCTGGACTGGGGCATTTAAATGATGCTGCAACCCCTGTAGTGCATTTCTAAGCCCATTAGTCCTCAGCCACATCTTCCTGCAACAGTAGGAACTAAATTGCTTTCAAAGCTGCCAGCAAAGTTTTCTGATTGCCCACAGGAATTTTTATCTGGTTATTTCATTTCTCCTTTTCTCTATTTATGCTCTCCAGGGCTATCAGAGTGATCCAGTTGTCAAAATCATTCCAAAAATCAGTACCGTTCTTACAGAAATCAAGTTGCACCACTGCTCGATTCCCCAATATTTTGCCCCTCCACGTCATCAACAGGTAGAGTTTGAGTGACAGTGAAACTACTAGATGTCAAGGATTACTCATAGGCCCATTTCTCCAAATATTACACAGCTCAGTCTATGATCCAATTCTGTTTTAAAGATTCTGGTTTGATTTCTGGGGTCACTCACAGTATCCATTACAGTGCCAATCAGAGGCCCCATTGGGGGAAAGATGGCACCATCAAATAGGGTAATTTAAAGGGAGTTTTACAAAGGGACTGTTTATAAAAGTGCAACAGAGTAAGGCACACCATGAGACATAGTGCAACTCGCTGGGACTATAAATAGAAGAATTTCATGCTTGAAGTAGCAAGGAGAAGGAACAATAATTGGAACCTAGATGAGGGATTTGAAAAATAGAAGATAACATCTCTGGGCAAAAGATTCTATCCTGCAGGCTGGGAGAATAAATGCCTTGGTCAACTATTCTCCTTGCCTCAGATTTCCTACCAGGGTTCTTTAAACACAAACCCAAACACAAATAAGATGAATAGGGCAAGGGAGTTTGTTGAGGTAGGATACATAGGATTTTACCCTCTCACAGAACGCATCAGGAAAGGGATAAAGAGTGACTCTAAAAAAGCAATTGGAGCTGGGCATGGTGGAGCACTCCTGTAATCCCAGCACTCAGGAGGCTGAGGCAGGAGGATAGCTGCAAGTTCGAGGCCAGCCTGGGCTACATAGTGAGTTGAAGGCCAGCCTGCTGCATAGCCAGATCCTGTCTCAAAAAAAGAAAGAAAGAAAGAAAGAAAGAAAGAAAGAAAGAAAGAAAGAAAGAAAGAAAGAAAGAAAGAAAGAAAGAAAGAAAGAAAGAAAGAAAAGAAAGAAAAGAAAAGAAAAGAAAAGAAAAGAAAAGAAAAGAAAAGAAAAGAAAAGAAAAGAAAAGAAAAAGAAAGGCAATTGGATGTCCAGAAAAATACGAATTGTGTCTTGAAGATGCTGAGCTTCCTTGGGATGTTTAAATGTAGCTGTTCAATAGTTAGTCATCAGCATACAGACAATGCTAAAGCCGTGAGTGTAGGTATTATTAAGCCCTGTTGTGCATTAATATTAATTAGAGAAATATGGTCCTGCAAAGGACACAGAAAAAGTGGCAAAGAAGCTGAGAAGAAAATCATAGAGTGACAAAACATATAACAAGGAATAAGTCTTTCAAGAAGATGAAATTTGACACTGCTAAAGCCTCTGATGATGAAACAAAATGGAGTAAAAATGTCCAATCCCTCTCTCCTGCCATATGTCCTGCCTTACAGGACCACCCTTGGACCTGAGCTCTGGGATTCGCACAGTAGAGGGAAACACATGCCATAAACACACAACGTCCAATTATCCATCAACACTCATGATCATTCTCATCCTAAAAATTTCTTCTGTCCTTCTCTTACTGCACGTCTTCAACACAAAAAGTGACTGTGTCCATATATGTAAAGGTTGGAGGATTATACTGCTACTGTCCTAAAAATATATATATACTGCTTCATAATGCTCCAGGATTTCAGCAGTAGAAACTCTTGGTTTAAAATAAAAGATAAATTTATTAAAATTTCATGTTTTCCTCTTAGTAGCATGAATAGATTCTGCGGTACAGGAATATTTTTTCCTAATAATGTCAAAGAACATCTATATTCTTCCATTTTATCATCTTTCGATTCCTGACTTCTGAGGTACCTAAGAATCAGGACTTTCACAATAGTTGCGTAGATCATCTAAGGAACATTTCATAATATTACACAATCACACTTTCTTAGATTTGTATGTGCTTATGCCTAAAATGTAACATCTCTGATGAAGGGATTACATGAGCAATTGATGGACAGTAAATATTAAAACCTTAGATAGATAAACTAGAGTCATTTGTATGTAGATGGATGTTCCTTGAGAGCATACTATTAAGTGAAATAAATCAGACGCTTATGAGTACACATCAAATTGTTTCTCTGATATGAGAAACCATGGATGCAAAAAAAAGGACAGAGGTGTAATAGATATAATCTAAAAGGAAGATAATATTCCAAGGAGAGGAGCATTGAAAGGAGAGAGGGAGAGAAGTGGGAAGGGAAAAGAGGGATAGAAAAAGGAAAGGGAATTCATGGAGAAATGTGAATGTACCTACTGTAAATAGGGAAGGGAATAGAAGGGAGGGGCGGGGAAGAGGGAGGAGAACCAAGATACACCATATACAGGTACAAAATAAATGTGATGAATGCAACAATTATATGTACATTGTACCAATACATGTTCTTGGTTAAAAAATAAAAATAAATAAATAAATAAAACCTTAGATAGAACTACATTCATAACAAAATTTGGTAAGAATTAAATTCTCAAAAGTTAGAAGTTTGGCTTTATTTAAATAATTCTTCCTTTCTTTTTTGATATTTATTAATAGTAAACTATTTGGTTTGAAATTCTAATTGATAATTTTGAATACAATATTTTAGAAGAAAACTTCCTAAAATATTATGAGTTCAATTTTAAATGTTTATTTTTATATTTATTTAAATTTACTTTTTCATTAAAATGTGTTCAAATTTTATACACTTTGAATGTAATTGCATTTTAATGTTTAATTCTTCAGTCTTTACTTTCAATAGAAGACAAATTGCACACTCTGATGTAGAATGAAATTATTCTGCTGAAATAGTAGCAGATAAATAAATTTTAGGAAATAGATATATTTTTGAAGTATGTATCTATTCATCAATTTAGTAATTATTAAATTTCATTGTATAGTATTTTACCAACTCAAAATCACATAAAACCACACTTCATACAATTTATCTTTGTAAAGTTATCTTTGTCAAAGGAGATGGAATGTATTTTTCTTAATCATTAATAGTTTGATTTATTATTGAGTTATAAGAATTCATTACATATTCTAGATACAAGTCATTTACAGATGTATGACATATAAATATTTTCTCATATTCTGTGGGGTTTTTTTTATCTTTTTGATAGTGAGTCCTTTGAAGCACAAAAGTGTTTAATTTTGAAATCTTGTTTATTTATGTTTTATTTGGTTGCTTGTGCTTTGGGTATCATATTTATAAAGCAATTGCCTATGCAAAGGCCATAATGATTTGCACCTGTGTTTCCTAATAACACCTCTATTGTCTAAAGTCTATGATCCACTTTTGGTCAATGTATAAGGGGCCCAACGTCATTGTTAGCCTGTGAATATTTAGTTGTCCAAACAGCCTTTATTGAACAGACAATTCTTTCCCCCACTGAATTGTCTTGGCAATCCTGTTTTGTTGGCACTCTTGGCTCTAGATGTGAGGGTTTATTTCTGTCTGGCCCTCAATGTTGACTTGTCTGTTGATTTATATGTTTCTCCTCATGCCAGTATCACATGCTGTCTTTATTACTATAGTTTTGCACTAAGTTTTGAAATTAAGAGGTGTGAGCTCCCCAGATTTTGTTCTTTTTTCAAGATAGTTTTAGCTGTTTGAAATTGTTTGCATCTCTATAGACTTTGCACATCCTTATGATCTACTCGTTGATTTCTATAAGAGTGCAGTTGAAATTTTGATAGAGACTGCAGTGATCTGTAGCCAACTTGATTTAAACTTTTAAACCTTTATAGGGATGATATGTAGGACTTCAGTCCCACAAGCGTGAGGTTGAATCTGACATTGTTTACATTATTTCTGTGGCTTACAAGGATGTCCACTCTCACCACTCTTACTCAATATAGTTCTGGAAACATTAGCCAGAGCAATTAGACGAGAGAAATAAATAAAAGGAATAAGGATAGGAAAAGAAATTAAATTAACATTATTTGCAGATGACATGATACTCTATATAGAAGATCCCAAAAACTTCACCAAAAGACTTCTAGACTTAATAACCAAATTCAGCAGCATAGTTGGATACAAAGTCAACACTCAGAAATCAATAGCGTTCCTGTACACAAACAACAGACTCACTGAGAGAGAAATTAGTGAAACAACACATTTCACAATACCATCCAAAAAATGAAATACCTAGGAATAAATTTAACAAAGGAAGTAAAAGATCTATACATTGAAAAATACAGTACTTTGAAAAAGGAGATTGAAGAAGATATCAGAAAATGGAAAGATACCCCTTGCTCCTGGGTAGGAAGAACCAATACAGTGAAAATGGCCATACTCCCAAAACTGTTATACAGATTTAATGCAATCTCAATTAAAATACCAATAGCATACCTCACCAAATTAGAGAAAACAATCCTAAAATTCATTTGGAACCAAAAGAAACCTAGAACAGCAAAAGCAATTCTGGGCAACAAAGGGAAGGCAGGGGCCCTCATAATCCCTGACTTAAAACTATATTACAAAGCTACTGTAATAAAAACAGTATGGCACTGGCACATAAACAGACCCCAGGACCAATGGAACAGATTAGAAGGTGAAGAAACATGTCCAAACACTCTCAGTCTCCTTATCTTTGACAAAGGGCTGAACAACCTCACTGGAAGAAAGATAGTCTCTTTCATAAATGGTGCAGAAAAAACTGGCTCTCCACATGCCCAAAGGCTAAAACTAGAATCGTATCTTTCCCCAGGCACTAAGCTAAAATCAAAGTGGATCAAAGATCTAAGTATTAAAACAGAAACACTAAATCTTTTGGAAGATAGAATAGGCAGAACTCTTGAAGACATAGGTGTAGGCAAAGACTTTATGAACAAATCCCCAATGGCCCAGGAAAAATGACAAAGAATCAACAACTGGGATCTAATCTTATTAAAAAGCTTTTGCACACCAAAAGAGTGAAGAGACAACCCACAGAGTGGGAAAATATTTTTGCCAGCTATTCCTCCAACAAAGGACTAAAATCTCGAATATATAAAGAACACAAAAAATCAGACCTCCCAAATTTAAAGAATTAATCCAAAAGTGGGCAACTGAAATGAATAGACACTTCTCAGATGAAGAAGTAGAAACAGCAAATAAACATATGAAAAAGGTATTCAACATCACTGGTCATTTGAGAGATGCAGATCAAAACAACACTGAGATTCCACCTCACTCCAAAAAGAATGGCTATTATCAACAAATCAGGTAATAACAAATGCTGGAGGGGCTGTGGAGAAAAAGGAACACTTCTCCACCGTCGGTGGGAGTGTAGACAGGTGCAGACAATATGGGAATCAGTGTGGAGATTCCTCAGGGAACTAGAACCAGAGATTCCATTTGACCCAGCTATTCCCCTTCTTAGTATCTTCCCAAAAGAATTAAAAGCATCATACCGAAGCAATATATGCACGCCCATGTTATAGTGGCACAGTTTGTAATAGCTAAATCTTGGAAACAGCCCAAATGCCCATCAACAGCAGAATGGATAAAGAAATTGTGTGTTTTTTATATACAATGGAATACTACTCTGCCATAAAGAATGATAAGCTTGAGATATTTCTAGGTAAATGGATGTATCTTGAGACCATACTCTTAAGTGAAATAAATCAGACACACATGTTTAAATACTGCATTGTTTCTCTGGTGTGAGAAACTGGAAGTGTAAATAAAGACTAAAATGTGTTATATTGGGCAACAGAAGAAAATATCCAAATGGAAAAGGGAACAAGGGAGAGGGAGGGGGAAAGGAACAGAGGCACAAGAGAAATAAGAAATGGAAGGACAAAATGGAAACAAAGCTTTTGTAAATAGGGAGGGAGGAGGAGTTGAAGGGAGGGGAGTGGAATGGGCAAAAAAGAAGCAACAAGATATATCAGGTACAGGTACAAATCCCCTATGATGAATGTTATCACTATGTACATCTAAAATGTACCATTAAAGTAAAATTAAAAAAAATTTTTTCTAAATTTTTTTTTTTTGTGTGGTTCCGGGGATCGAACTCAGGCCCTTGTGCTTGCAAGGCAAGCACTCTAATCACTGAGCTAAATCCCCAGCACCTCTAAAATTTAAAAAAATTACCGTCTTCTAATTTGCTGTCATAGCCCTATGTGTATGCCCTGTGTCATATGTGACGTGTACTCCTGTACACTGTAAGAATTTGCCTATTTTCTGGCAGACTGTGAGTGCCTTCAGGGCAGGAGTATGCCTGTTTGGTTTGTACGTCTTCAATGCCTGGAGACATACTGGCACTGGCAAGGACTCTATGGTGACTGAGTGAGAAATGACTGTAGTAACATGCAGAAGCTGGCATTGCAAGCTCCTCTTTACTTGAGTCTGGTTAATTTCCTAAACTACTGTGCAGAAGCTGAAGACACCAGAGTCTTGCTCATAATATCACTCAGTGCATAAGACTAATGTTCCAGGCTGTGTTCTTCCTGGGTCCAAGAACAGCCAAGCCAACTAATCTTGAGAAAACAGGCACATGCAATTCACAGCAGAAGAAATACAAATGGTCAGTACATATGAAAAGATGTCCAACCTCACAGTCCAAGTGAGCTAAACTTCTTCCTTTGACCTATAAAACTAGCCAAGTCTAAAAGGTTGATAACATTCAGTGTTGCTGAGAATTCAAGGGAATTGGCCTTCTCATGAAGTCTTTTTTTAAAATTTTATTTTAATGGTACATTTTATATATACATAGTGATAACATTCATCTTAGGGGATTTGTGCCTGTACATGATATATCTTGCTGCTTCTTTTTTTCCCATTCCCCTCCTCTCCCTTCAACCACTTCTCCCTCCCTATTTACAAAAGCTTTGTTTCCATTTTTTTCTTCCATTCTTTTTTCTCTTGTCCCTTTGTTCCTTCCCCTCACCTCCCTTGTCCCCCTTCCCATTTGAACAATTTCTTCCCTTTCACACTATAATACATTTTAGTCCTTATTTACACTTTCAGTTTCTCACACCAGAAAAACAATGCAATATTTAAATATGTGTGTCCGATTTATTTCACTTAAGAGTATGGTCTCAAGATGTATCCATTTACTTAGAAATATCTCAAGTTTATCGTTCTTTATTGTAGAGTAGTACTTCATTGTATACAAAAACCACATCTTCTCTATCCATTCATCAGTTGATGGGCATTTGGGCTGTTTCCAAGATTTAGCTATTACAAACTGTGCCACTATAAACATGGTGTGCATAGATCACTGTGGTTCATGCAGTCTTGCTGGAAAGGGAACTTGATACAAGTTTTTTGAAGGGCAAATTAGCCAAGGGTATTAAATTGTAAAATATGCATAAGCTTGGATGCAGCAATTCTGCACTTGTAGAAGTACAGCACTGGGAGAGAAGGTCTTCCGCTGGTCTCTTGTTCTCCTCTTTGGAGTCTTCTCTGTGACTGTAAGACCTTTTATTGGGCATGTGTCTCAGGGTTATTTTTTCAGCTGGTAAATTTAAGAGATAAGGCACCATCTTGCTCCATGCCAAGAGCAGGCCTCTAGTGCCTGCTGTAAAAACAGATTTCCCAAGCTCAGTGTTCCTTAAACATTTTAATTCATTCTTATGTTTGACAGTGAAATACAAGGACAAAAGGAAAGAGGGTTGCTGTTTATGAAAACTACATTGAATCTTTTAGAAAGAGCAAATGAAGACAAGTCTCTTAAATATGTTGAGAGAGACAAGGAGAGAGGCAGAGACAGAGACAAAGAGAAAGAAAGAGAAATCAAGAATCTAGTGTTTTGTTCTCAGTATGTTTCCCACGCAGGAATCTGGTGATTAAACAGCTATACCCTTGAATGGCAATTATCAGGAGGATGTTTAATGATCCTGGGGAACATTCTTAAACCCATAGATGATCAGCTTATCCCTTGGACTCTAGCCAGAAAATTATTTGTTCTGCCAAAGAGTCCAGAAGCACTCGGGATACAGCAGAAGCAGGAGGCCCTTCACCATGGCAACATCAGAGAGAAGCCATTCTCTTCCTATCCCGACCTCCCTATAGCGAGCCCCAAACTCACCTCCTTTTTAGAAAGCTGGCTTCCTTGTCAACTACTCCCTTAGTTCATTAAACCCGGTATGGAAACCAGGTCCCTGACGATTCATCTGTTCCCTTTCCTGCAAATGTTGATTTTTAGATACAGAGACCCTAAGTCTTTGCTGAATGCATGACTTGGAAAGGCTAGGTGCCAGGGGCGGGCCATAGTCTTATGTTCTGGGAGATGCCCAGAGCTGAGAATGAACCATGTGCACGGAGGGCAGCAGAGCAGGAGATGCCGTGACTATAAACAGACTAAGTTTGGGACCCCAGTTGTGTTTTCTGCCTTAGAGACCTTCTGCTCCACACAACTGAAAGTCCAGACCTGGCACTAGACGAACACTTTCAAAATCTGGTTTTGCCACTACTAGCAGTGCCGCCCAAATTAACTTAGCTAATCTTTCTCACCCTCCCTTTATTAAAAATGTGTAATAGTAATTCCCATGTAAAAGTGCTGTCCTGAGAAAGAAGTGAGACAGTGTGACAGTGTCTGGGACACAGAAAGTGCTCAACGAATGGAAAGCTTTCTGGTAGCTCTCTCTCTGACAGAGCTCATACACTAATTGCTGATTTTGTGCCAGCTGCTTACATCTACATCATATTCATCTCTTCATGCAATTAAAGCTGCCATTAGTTATGGTTACTTACACTACAATTTATGTATTATCCCTGTGTTTTGTTTCTCTGTGATTTTATCATTCCCAAGAGCTGAGATTGGCATTGTGATGGTTGATTGATTGTGTCAACTTGTAAGAGAAGCTTAACTAAATTGGTTTAGCAATTCTACACCCTAGAGTGTAGAAGATCCACCCTAGGGCGACCCATTCTCTACATGGTATAAAGGGGAAATGAAGAGGGATCTAGGCCTGCTGGTTTCTTTGGATCGGTTTTGCTTCCTTTGGAGGAGCTCCAGACCTTCACTTGGATCCTTGGAACTCCAGACCTTCACCTAGATACTTCGGACCTCTAGACCTTCGCCTGGACCCTTCAGACCTTCGCCTGGATCCTTCAGACCTTTGCTTGGATCCTTCAGACCTTCGCCTGGATCCTTCAGACCTTCGCCTGGACCCTTCAGACCTTTGCTTGGATCCTTCAGACCTTTGCTTGGATCCTTCAGACCTTCGCCTGGATCCTTCAGACCTTTGCTTGGATCCTTCAGACCTTTGCTTGGATCCTTCAGACCTTCGCCTGGATCCTTCAGACCTCCAGACCTTCGGCTGGGCCCTCCGGATCTCGAGCTTGCAGACCGACCCTCTGCACGCTTCCACGCCTGACTTGTAAGAAGCCCGAGGAAGCCAAATTGTAAGCTCTTAAATATTCATATATCTACCATTGTATCTGTTTCTCTAGAAAATACTGACTAATACAGGCACTATGAACACAGACTATGTGAACCCATCATGTAAAAACTGTACTCCAGGTATAAATTAGCTACACTTCTCTTTCCAAAAAACAATTTGATTGTGTTATGTAGAGATCTTTGTGTAGATGTGCATTACACATAGGAGCATACTTAAATAAGCTGTGTATTTTATAGTAAATTTACTAAACATATACAAGCAAATAAGCCTCATTTTATAATCTCCTTTCTCTTTCTCCCCCTTCCTCTAAAAAAATTTTAGCAACATCTAGCTAAATTATTCACAATTTCTATGACATTTAGTTATAGCTTGAAACCATCCACCCCTTCACATCTAAATTTGCACTCTAGTGTGCTCAAAGGAATATACTCTGAGTAATAACGAAGGAGGAGGTGAAGATAACCTGCGCTCTGGAGCGCTCCTTCTGCCGGCTGCAGCTCTGAGGGCAGAGAACAGCAGCAGGCTTTCGCTGGGCACTCAAGCGAACTCTGGCACCTCGCTCCGTGGCTGCCCAGCAGGCAGAGCTTTTGGCTCCCAGCGCCCAACTCAACTGTGCACGCTGCCTCTCCAGAGGAGTCACGGTCTGCTGTCTGCAGCTCCTGTCACATTTAGTGTCGGGACCCCACATGTAGACCACAATCCTTCAGGAAGAGTGTCCTTTGATTTCCACTCCCTGAGGTTGTCTACCTATTACAGTATTTGTTCTGGCATTTAGTCCTTGGGAACATGGCTTCTTTTTATAAGTAAGGATAAAGTATCATTATGTGTAGGCTTAGGGAAAACACAGTATTACACAGTACCATATATAGGCAACATACCGTCATCTAGACCAGAGTGATATAAAAAGAACATGCTTTCATTCCCATGTTTCCAGGAAGCACGTATGTGGTCCCTATCTGAACTCTCGCTTTTTCTCTATCATCTGCACCTTTAATATATTATCTTGTTCTGTTATTTTTTCCTTTCTAATTTCTGAATTAGAAATTAGAATTTGCAAACCAAATATATACTGTAGTGCCTAATTCAGAAACTGCATCACCGTCCTATTTTAAAAGCATTTTAGGGGGGACAGGGTCTTGCTGTGTAGTCCAGGCTGAACTTGAACTCACTATGTAGCCCAGGCTGGCCTTGAACTTGCAGCAACCCTCCTGCCTCAGCCTCCTGAGTGCTGGGATTACAGGTATGTACCACCACACCTGACTTTGAAAGCATTTTTAAAATTTACTATGCTTTAATATATTTATAAGGAAAACTCAACAAATTCACCTACTTTCAAGATTAATTACTGCATCACATATAACCAGGAAATGAGGAATAAGGGTTCAGTTCATTTTTATTCCCCCCAAATAACCTCAAAAACAAAAGTTTATCTTCTCCATAGGACTGTGTAAATCCATAAAGTAAGAAGTTTCAATACTCAATATAGAATATGAATTTATTGAATTACTAATAGATAATAACCTTTTCTTATTTAGTCAGGTGTATAGTGAGAAAGTTATGTATTTGGCATGATACAATGATTGCCACCTGACCATGATCAGCAAATAAAATTTTCTTTTATCTCTTCAGAAAGGTCAGTATGCAGCTGCTCATCCCATTTACACTCTAATGGTGATTGTCTAGCACCCATTACATAGCCCTTCTGGGCCTTTACTTGATGGAGATTCCGAGCCATACAAGTGAAAGAAACTTAATACATTGTCATCAGAGTAATGCTGCAGAACACAAAAAGGTGTAAGTCACTAGTTACCAGGACTATTTTCACTGTGTCATACACTAACGTGAATTGAAAATGGGCAGCTGTCAGATGGACTTTTTGAGAGTTAGCAAGTTCTCACACTATCCAGTTAACTGAAATCTCACAAGGAGTGGCCATCATCGTTTCGTCAGGGCATTTGGAGACAAGTCTGAGAGCCCTTCTTTAATCAGCATGAATGTCAAAATTCTTAATACCATAGCATTTTATTCAACTATTGTTAGTCACAAGCTCCACCCAATCCAAATAATTATTATATTGTATTTCATACATATTCCCTAAAGATCAAACTGAGTCAATGCCCATAAAGGAAAACAAAATTTTAGTTACATAAAAGAAAAATTTTAAGATCAGGTTTATGTTTCCTATTATGAATATAAAATATTTATTTACTTTAAATAATATGGTCTCCTTGAAATCATTTTTCTCATCAAGAAAATCAATTCTATTTTATAGTTTTCAGAAAAGAAAAGTCAGCATTTTCAGAAAATCATTTAGCAGAAAGGTACCAAGTTTTACTAAATTAACAAATTAGGAGATCATAATTACTGTCGTTTGCCCCCTTAAAGCATAGTTCAGCCCCTGGTCAGATTTTCACTTCCTTGTGTAAAACTAAGGACCAGTGATTATTGGAGGTGAGATGGTCCTCTTGCCACAGAAGCTTCGGACACGATGCTTCTTCATCAGGGAATACCTTTCCCCGCACCCTCAGAACAACCCATCATCCTCAGCTTAGTTTTTACTTCCTCGGGGAAGGCTCCTCTGATGACCTTGAGCAGGTCAATAACCCTGCTCCACATTAGACACCTTCATAGCACTCAGATCCTTCATCCTTAGAGCTTATCACAGCTGTAATTGTATCTGAGTCTGCTTTACCTACCAGAAAGTAAGTTCCTTAGGAGCACAGACGGTGACTAAATTTAATCACCATTCTATCCCAGGGCCTACCGTAGGCCTGGTTCATGATGATATGTACTAAATATATGATGTGGGGGTTTGGGATTTAGCTCGGTGGTAGAGTGCTTGTCTAGCAAGTGCAAGGCTCTGAGTTCAATCCCTTGCACCAACTCCCAAAAAAGAAAAAGTAATGTGTAAATAAATGGGGAAAGCAAATTTTTATATACAGCATTTTGTAGCAAAATAAGATGTTTACTATAATATCAGTGGAAGCCTGAGGGAATTCATCTGTTCATTAAAATATATACTTTTTTGTTTTTCCCAACAAAGACATTCTCATCTACAGTTGGACACTCCTTCTTTCTTTATAGCATCCTGTCTGCCAGTTCATTTTAGTTGTGAGTCTTCAGTCAAGAAGGAGAGAATTAGACATGGAAGCAGAAAACCTAGGCTGCAGGCCTGAAGGATTGTGGGAAGAAAAAGAGAAAGGCAGGAAGTCCCAGCTCCTCTCTGTAGGCCTTAGTAGGAAGTGTGGTCAATGAATTAAGGTAAGATGCTCAACAGTTGAAGTTTGGAACGCTTAAGGGACAATTATCTCCCAATTTGTCTCACACCACTAGGGAGGTTTGCCAATCTATTACACAGCCTCATTAGACAGAGGGAGGGCAGAACTAACTTTCCCAGTTCTCTACCAGTTAAAAAATGGCAGGAGCGCAAGACTCCCACACAATGTGGGAAGAAGGCTGTGTTGAGAGCCAACAACCTCAGTGAGTGCTTCATATGAGGGGAGATGTCAGCCTATTTCCCAAGGTGTGCAAGAAACTTCTTAGATGAGAGGCTGAATGAGGCATATGGCAGAGCCTCAGACAGTCCGAAGTGTTGGCAACAGTGTAGGTGAAGCTACAGAAGGGGCACCACAGGACCTAACTGAGCCAGAAGACCCAGGGTGGGCGGAACACAAACTGAACTTTCCAAGCTCCAGGCATCAGCCACTTGTACCTTCAGGACAGGAAATGATCAGCATGTGGGAACATCAGTGAGGATGGCAGAGGACACTGTGGTGATTCGAGGATTTGTTTCTTCCCCTGCAACACCTTCTTCTATACCCAACATCACTTTAGAGAAGATCAGAGGAAAAGGACAAAGTGCTCAGGAAGGCTGAGCATTTACCTAATGAGAACAGCAGGTGCATGCATGCACACACACAAACACACTACACACGCGCACGCACACACACACACATGGACTACATAAACCAGCTGTGGTGGTCTATTTAGGCAATTTAGACAAAAAGAAACAGGAATGTCTTTCAACTGGCCTGTCTTAGGTGCCCTTGTGCCTCACTTAGGGTATTTTGAGGAAAGTAGGAACTCATAAACATTAATAGGAAGATCCAAACAAAACAGTTTCAGAAAATACAGCATTCTGTACATTTAAATCCCAGTACACATTCAGTCAATCAAGAATATTCACTGAATGCCTTTCGTGTGTCAGACCCTGCCTAGGTGCTGGAGATACAATAAAGGTACCAGTTAATTTGTTAGTAAATGTAGAACATTCAGACTCTATGAGGTTACTATTTGGAAGATATTAGACTGCCATAAGAACAATAAACTGAGAAGAACTGATTAGTCATAATTATGCTGAAGGGCTGCGCTCAAGGCAACATGTGCAGGCTGTGTGGAGAATGTGCAGGTGCGCTCATTCATTCTCTGTTCAGAAGCATTCCCACCTGATTGCTGCTGGCTGAAATTCCTGGTAGGTCTCAATCGTAGCGTACCTTGCTCCCACCCGTCCTGATGCTAGGTTCACTTTTCATCTCTAAAGATTTTCCAAAAACAAAACTAACAATCCCAATCCCATCACTTCAATCAGAACAGTTATTGCTGCTAAGGAGTCCCTCGGGACTACAAAGTCATTTGCATCAGACAAGAGTGGGGCTGAATTTTAGAGGCCCTTTCGGACTGTCAGGGTCAGCTCTTCATCTCAGGGGCTACACAGGGGATGCAGTAGAGTCAGTAGCTCTTTCGCTGTTGAAGCTGCTGGGCAGAACGATCATTGTCAATTAGGAGAAAGATTGAGAAAAAATTAGGATCCTGACAATTAGAAGAGCAGTTTGGGCGCTCATTTAGAACTTGGAGATCCCAGATCTCCAAACATCTCCTGAAATACTGCTGCTTGCCCTCTCCAGGCTGCCTCAATTCCCTGGCGGAAGAGAGCTGACGATCACGCCGTAATTGTCACTGTGGCCTGGCTGGTAACCAGAATTCAAACTCAAAGAGTGAGGTGCAGAAACAGTAAGAAGAATGGGAGGTAAATGTACAGGAAATTGCAAGAATTTACTAATTCATGCCATAAAAATAGGGGAACATTAATGAAAACGGATTTTGAAGGTTCTCGGTTGGGGAGTGACTGTTTTCAGACGGCATATGTTCTGGCGCCGCCAATTCACTGAGGCAGCTCAGTAATCAGCTGTCGTTCTAAAGTGTCTGTCTCCACCAGCAAGTGTAACCCCCCAAAGAATAACTGACCATGTGAAGTTATATCGCAAGATGTCAGATTCCTTTGCCTGAACTTGAGGAAGGAATTCCATCCAGTTGCAGACCTGAATCAGTTCTCAAACCTAGAATGTTTTGAATAAAAACGATCTTGGGGGCCCTTTCCAAGATCATACTGCTGGGTCTTTCCTAAGGAGAATTTGGCCATTTACCTTGGAAACCACGCACTAGTAAAATAACTCTAATTTTGAGGATTATTAGATATTGACTAGCTAACACTGATTCCTGGGGACCCCCAAAATTACTTTGCTTCATCAGTCAGAGCAAGGGTTTATAGGGGTTGTAATGTCATAGATATATATTTGGTATTTGTTCCTAGTTCCTGGCACAGAGTTCCTAAAACACCCTGAGTGATAAGGGCGATAGAAGTGTTTTTTTGTTCTGATGAGGTAACTCCTGATGGGCTCTTCTCTGTCTTCAGGTTTGGGCAGCGTGGTCACCAAAAACATCAAGCCTCAACTAGAAGCTTGGAGCCCAAATCTCAGAGCAAAGGGGAGCTAGAGGTTGAATTATTCATCAACAGCCAATTATTTAATCAGTCAGTCCTTTCTAATGAAACTGCCATGAAAACCCTAAACAACCCAGCGGAATTTACTCGCTGGGGAACATGTCCGGTGCTGCGGGTGGGAGTTTGCTCAGAGAGAGCATGGAATCTCTACACGTTCCCACAAACTTTCTTGCCCTGTGCAGCTCTTACATGGCTGTTCCTGAAATGTACCCTTTTATTCTCAACCAGTACTAGCAAGTATAGTGAGTGCCTTCCTGAGCTCTGTGTGCTACTCGAATGAATGATTAAACCTGAGCAGGAAGTTGAGGGAACTCGTGATTCACAGATGGTGAGCCAGAAGTCCAGGTGGGCAAGGACTTGGGATTTGCACTTGAAGGAGGGGCAATCTTGGGGGACTGAGCTTTTTAACTTCTAGGATCTGATGCTAATTCTAAGCAGGTAGTGTCACAATTGAATTAGTGGACACCCAGCTGGTGTCAAAGAGTTGGAGAAGTGCTATTAGAAAAGATACCACATACTTGGTGTCAAGAAGAAAAAAAGCTCTCAGAAGTTAAATAATAAATAGGGTTTTGATAAAAGTCTGCTTCACCCAGGGTGAACACAAGATACGTTGTTACTTTCTCAGTTTCTGACAATAGTGTCAAAATAGCACCGACAATTGATAACATTTCAGTTTGGTTTCTGACCCATGGACTAAGGAAAATTATAGTAAGAAGTATCAGGTTAAAGTCATCTCTCTATCAAAACATTCAATCAAAGACACACTGAAAAAAACAGGGAAATCAAGGATGATTCCTTCATTTTTAGATGAATGAGAGAACAATATAATGGGACTACAACACAGAAATAAGTTAACATTCTTTTTTCTACTTAGTATGATTTATATAGCAGTGCAATATAGAATATTTTGTAGTTGATAAGATTAAAAAGGGTGGGCTGGGTGTGATAGCGCACATTTGTAATCCCAGCACTTGGGAGGCTGAGGCAGGAGGATCTCTGGGAGTTTGAGGCCAACCTGGGCTACATAGTGAGTTCAAGGCTAGCCTGAACTACATAGTGAGACTCTATCTCAAAAAACAAACAAACAAACAAACAAACAAACAAACAAAAAAACCCCGAAAGAAAGGTTTCAAAGGGTGGCCTTTTCGAAGGATACTCTAATAAGGCTTTTCTTAATTTTAATACATTGTCTCTCATTCATCAAGACTACAACTGTTATTTTCCCAATGTCTACATTAAGGTAAAAAACATTGTTTTATTATTAATCCTTTCCATACCAATAATGTAAACTGACAATAGGACATTGTATGTGCCCTGTTGGTTAAGCTCAGTGCACACAAACTAAGATACTCTCCAACTGCTTTCTGCCTTGGCCACCTACCTAGAACTATTCTTTTGCAATTGTCAGTGTAGTTTTTTTCCAACTAAAATATTCCTATAAATAAAAAACACAATCATATATGATTAAGGATAGCCTAGTAAATATAGTTGTTTGAAAAAAATCATACTATATTATTCTAATATTCGCAAATGGTTAGAATAAGATTAACATTTAATATAAAAGGAAAGCAGAAGCCTGAATGGTACTCTACTTTCATACAATTATCATTTTTATTCTCCATCCTTCTATCCCTTCACCTAATGCTATTATGTACTAAACCCAGAAGCGAGGAGAAGACAGTTCTGACTTGAGGGGCGATAGAAAATGGAGGAAGCTACTATAAAAATAATAATGCTTGAGCTCTTTTTGCTATTTCGACATCTAGCACAATGCCTAGAAAGAGGTGCTCATTGATGGAATGGCATTTCACTGTTTTCCATGAAAGAGCTGCTCAAGCTCCCCACTGCATGGATACTCCACTTTCTTTTGTGTCTACACAATTTTTATGAATTCGCAAGTACTCTGGCCTTTCCTCTGCCTCAGGGTCTCTCTCGCTCTCCATTGTTCTCCCACAGCATCTCCTGCACTATACTCAGTACTCCTGGCCAGCGTCTTTTCACCTCCCCAGTGCTGACACCTACACTCGCCCGTCCTGGTAAATATGAGCCATCACCAGACAACTATTTTATTTCTGGTCACTACTGTCTTTTATTTGGGTCAGTTAGGATTTTAGTTAGTCTCCTTGTTTCCATATTTGCACTTCTCTAATCCAGTCTTTTTATGGCAGCCAAAATACTCTTTTTACAGTAGAATTCTAATTAGGTTCTTTCGTGGTTAAAATTCCTCAGTGGTTCTGCTCTGCCCTAGGGAAAAGTCCAAATCCTTTAATATGTCCTTCCACAAGTAGGTGGTAATGTGGTTTATATGATCCGTTCACTATTTTTTATTCTCATCTCCCTTTTACTCTTCTGGTGCCCTTTAGCAAAATTTTGCTCAAAGATTTTGGTTGTACTACCATGAATCTCAGAGGGAGACAGACAATGCAGTTCTTTGTGTTGGACAGAAACTTTAAAGAGTGAGCAGCACCACCTGGTGGCCAGCGTGGTGTGAGGCGGGCCTGCTGGGAAGAATTGAAAGCCAGGCGAATCTAGGAGTCCGCAGAGCGGTTTCTCACTTATCTACCCCTTGAAATCTTTCCCTCCATTGCTCCCAGCATTTTTGCACAATGCAAAATTGGTTTTCTGGAGGATGATAGTGTGGTTGTTACTGTCTTAAACTTCCATTTTTTAAAACACAAATATGGGGCTGGGGATTTAGCTCAAGTGGAGTGCTTGCCTAGTAAGTGCAAGGTGCTGAAATCGATCCCCAGCACCAAAAATCAAAACAAAACAAAAAACACAAACGCATCTTTCAAATGTGAATGTAAAGTATTTTGATAGTAATCTTACTCTATAATGTGGAGGAAATTCTGTAAGGTGTGACAACCGGGGTTAACTACTTTTTGATGAGCTAAGATACAGTAGACCGGGTTCGTGGCTTCCAGAGATTCCTTCCATGTTTTCTATTGCAGTCACTGATAAGTGGTTTCTGAAGACTAGTGTCCTTTTGACTCTCTGTTCTTTTCTTGAGACATACATGTGATTTGTGTGACTGGCCAACATCAGAGTTTCCTTATGATTTTCTCTCTATTCAATATCAAGTAGGTTGTCACACTCAGTGAGGTTCTGAAGAGGGCACATCAATTTTAAATGTAAAATTTATTGACTTTCGTGGAAAAATTAAATGCAGAACCACTCACTGATTTAGGAGTTCACAAAAACTCAAATATGTGTGCTTCACGCATATCTCTGTATCTAACTCTTTAAACAAATTAAGGAATTGTGAAGAATAATTAATTGATCCATTTCACTTTCTCTTAAATATCAGATATATCGGACAAATTTTTACTAAAAAACAATCATGTAAGAGCTGAGTATCCCCACTATCTGAATTCTCATCATCTGAAGATTATAAACAATTTTTCTCCAAATTTGTCCTGAATTTGTCCACAATCAAATTTGGCCTGTTATAATAAATCCATGTGCATCTGCCAGCTACAATGTATTAGTTCAAACACCTAAAAAGGAGGATGCAGAGTACACCACAAACCTATCTCCAACCTTTTCCAGGTAAAGTGAATCTTTGCTTTTATTGTTTAGATACGTTGTACATTGTATATAAATCCTCTGCATTATTAAATAAAATGTCTTCTAGGAAGTTGATCCTGCAATAGGTGCTGATTACCAATGTTTTGGGTAAGTGACAAAGGAAAAAAAGGCAGATGAGGCTAAATAAGGAAAGTGTTGTAATGTTCAGTTTAATGCTCATTGTTGGAAGAAAAAGCAGAAGAGTAAGCTTGAAAACTCAATGCCAAATGTTTAAAAAAACATTGTGAAACATGTGCAGAAAATGATTGATGTCATAAAAGGCTGTGACTATGATATGAGCAGAAGTAACAATTTGATGGTTAAACTTAATTGTGAACTTGACTTAATGAAGAAGCTCCGGGAAAGCTGACTCCTAGGGTGCTACGGGGCGCTGCTGTGCTATACTTGTCAGTAGATGAATCCCCTGATTCATGATGTTCATAAATGAATGTGACTTTAGGAGATGTGGTCCAGATGGAGCTAGAACATTGTGAGTGAGTGCCTTTGGAGGGCATATTTCTTGCTGGTGCTGTTCCCTTTCTCTGCTTCCTGCTCCCGTGAAATGAGGAACTTTCCTCAAGCCCTTTCACCATGTTTTTGTTTTGAAGCCAGCCAAACAAGGTCTGAACCCTTTGAGTCAAGCCTGTTCCATATATCAAGACTGTTGTATATGTTGGTAATTAGTCCCAGTGACAGGAAAGATGACAAATACAGCCACATTAAAAAATGCATTTACAAACACAATCTTATTATTAGGAACTATAAAACTGCAAAGAGAGTGTTGTATTTTGAAGGATTGCTTTATTAGCAGTTTTGGGTTTTGTTCTATAGCTTTAGGCAATATTTGTCTGTCATTGACTGAGCCTTGAGTGCCAAGATGAGAAGACTATTCCCTGAATTTAGACATGCACAAACCTTGGTTGTCCCAGGCCAAGGAACAGCCCTGCACCTCTCTCCTTTCATATGCCCCACCTCCATCTTCTCAAGTTCCTGACTGACTCCTATCTGCCTCCATTTCCTTCTCATAAAACCTTCTTAGCTCTTGGTGGCCATGGACTCACCCTCTGTTGCCTAGAGCCCACCATGGTCATTTATTAGGGAAAAAAAGCTGGTTGCAGTGGCGTTCATCTGTAATTCCAGCTACTCAAGAGGCTGAGACAGGATCATGGCCAGCCAGGGCAACTTAGCGAGACCCAGTCTCAAAATTTTAAAAGGAGCTGGAGATGTAGTTCAGTGATACAGGGCTGCTGTGTTGTTACTGGGGTTCTGGGGTGCTGTGGGCTCCTTCTAGAGATTCTTGGAGGTTCTTGTCCTAAACACAGAATTGGACAAAACATGCACAAAAGGTAGCAAGGTTTTACATTTATTAAAGGTAGGAAATGAAGTATGCCCTGCAGAGTGAGCAAGGTTAATGACCGACATCTTTTGTGCCCTCTTCCCACCCCATTCTCTAGATCTAGGCTGACATCAGATCTGGGCTGTGATATCAAACACCTGCTTAATTTCACACCAGAACTGAATTTGGTGCTTTCTCGTTAGTCACAGGTGCAGGGTGTGGAACTGCTTTCTCTGGGCACGTATCCTGGATCTCCTTGACTGACAGGTCACGTGCATTTGCCCATCTGGCTGGCCACGCCTTAATCTCCTGCTTGACTACCCCTCGGTTACCCAGCCCAGGAAGCAACATTTATGGTGAGACTAGCCAGCAAGTGAATTCTGAACGGAGTAAGAAGAGTAGCATAGCAGAAGCCCAGGATCAAGAGCAGGTTGCTGAGAGGGGGCAGCCTGCTCGAGACTGAGGACTACCTGCACCAAATCAGGAGAAATGTGATAATCCTGCCTGACCTGGGCCTCCACACACCTGGCTAGCTAGGAACAAATTACCTTATTTGCATAACTTTCTTTGTTTACTCCCTCATTCTCTAGACTGAGGTCTGATTTAGGCTGTCTTATCAAAAACCTTTTTGATTTCACGTCAGAAGAACTGAATATACCATTTTCTGGATTCTCCCAGTTTCAGAGCTTGGGAACTGTTTTTCTGTGAATGTGTCCTGGATCTCCACGATTGAGGGGCCCACACCCTACTCTCCTGCCTCAGTGTTACATACATGCAAAAACATAATGCCCTGTAGAAAACACTACCACTAGCTACCATTATCTGCTATTATTTTAAAGCAATCCAACACAAACTAGTAGTGTGATCATAGAAGTTACTCAACTTTCTGGATCTTTAACTTCCTCATCAATAAGATAGGCATAGTAACTATTTAATAGGGTTTTTCATTTTTAGAAGGATGTAATCAGCTTGACGATAAAGAATGCTCAGTAGATGTTTGTATTTCATGAAAAGCTTATCTAGTGCTTACCATGTGCCAACCACTGTTCTAGGTGCTTTTTCCAAATAATGAAAGCTTGTAAGAATTCTGTATCATAGGTACTTTCTACAGATGCACTGACTGAGACCAAAAGCATATGGCTCAAGGTCAGGTGGTCAAGAGGCAGCAGGTCGGGAATCAGAGGTCTGGCAGTCTGTTCCCAGGATTTGTACTCTTTAGAGATTTTTTTTTGGGGGGGCGGTTGCTGAGGATTGAACTCAGGGCCTTGTGCTTGCTAGGCAAGCACTCTACCACTTGAGCTAAATCCCCAACCCTCAGAATTTGAGCTCTTTGCCAAGCTGCCTCCTCCAAATAATTATTAATATTTATTAGAAAATTGAAAACCTAAAAGCGCTCTACCGCAAGTCCTTAATTCTCCTAGGACAAAAGAAGGCCATCTTTACTCCCTCGGCGTTTCCCCGCGCCCAGCTCTTTCCGGGACAAAGGCGGAACACCATCACGCAAGGAGGCCCGACAGTCCTATGGCCGCCAGCCCCGCCCAGCCCCATGACAGACCACGCCCCTCTTCGGTCCCGCCCATTATCCCGCCCCCACCCCGCTCGCGCACGACTCTGGCTCCGCCCCCATCCCGGATGCTGTGGCCTCCTCGCTGGCTTCCACGTACACACTCCAACGTCTCTCTCCCGAGGAGAGTACATCCGGGTCGCTGTAGCAGGTGCCTGAGGCCCCTCCCCTTCCCGGCCAGCTTTCACCGCCACTTCCGGCCATCTTGGGCCTTTTCCGCTGCTCCTTAGCCCGTGTCCGTGCGCTCCCCAGGTCGCTCCCTGCCCGTGGCCCGGCCTCTCCGCGCCTCCCCCCTGGATCCCGCGGTTCGTTCCCATCCCACAGCTCTCTGAGGCTCGGGGCGGCTCTGCCGTGCGTCTTCGCAGGGCGACCCGGGCCGAGGCCTGCCGCGCGTGGTGAATCGGTGCGGACCTGACCTCGCGTCCCTGCGGAGCTCTGCCGAAGCCGCCGCGGTCTCGGGATGCCCCGGCCGGGGTCCGCGCCGCGCTGGGCGGCCGCCGCGGGCCGTTGGGGCTGCAGGCTGCTCGCGCTCCTGCTACTGTTGCTGGCGCCCGGGCCTGGCGGCGCCTCCGAGATCACCTTCGAGCTGCCCGACAACGCCAAGCAGTGCTTCTACGAGGACATAGCTCAGGGCACCAAGTGCACCCTCGAGTTCCAGGTACCTTGGGCCTGAGGGGCCCCGGCCCCCACCTGGCCGCGGACCCAGGGTTGGGGCTGTAACCTCCGGGTGCCTCCATTGTCGGTGTTCTTTGGCTAATTCAAGAATCCCCACCACGTAGCTAGTGCAGGGCATTTGGCTTATCTTTTCTAAACCTTGAGCTAGAGACATGTAAAATCGGTTATTAAGTTGTTTGAATTCCAGAAGTGCTCCCACAAGTCGTGACATTTCTTTCCATTCTGTTTTTTTTATTATTGTAAGGCCTACTGAGTTTTTTTCCTTGAACGATTCCCTTTTTTGTTTGTTTGTTTGTTTTTGGTGCTGGGGATCGAACTCAGGGCCTGTGCTTACGAGGCAAACACTCTAACCACTGAGCTAAATCCCCAGCTACGATTCCCTTTTTAAAAAGGTTATTCCCTTTCAAGAATGCCGAGTGCCAATCCTCCCATTCTGTAATACCCTCACTTTAATTAGATTTGCAATGCTGCCGCTATCTAACTCCATTGCTTTTCGATTTTTCCGGTGGTAGCTCTTGGTTAATATAGCCCCTGTCATTGGAAATGGTCCATTAGAGACTGTCAAAAGTGTTATGAAAGAAATGGTAAATGCGAGCTCCCTTCTTATCTTTATATAAAAAGGGAGCTTTATTAAACAGGATGTCTTTTCAGTTGGTTTGAACGGAATTTACCCTTTTGATCTTTGTTGATAGGCTCATTTAGTAATTGAGCAGCTACTGAATGCTAGGTGCTGGTGATACAGAAGGGATCAAAACGAATAAAGTCACTGCCATAAACGCAGTTCCCCTCCATACTACCCATTTTAATTACTACATGTTCATTCATCAAAACTATATTTTAATAGCAATAAATCAGGAATATGTGGTATGGGCTTTGAGATCCATAAAAGCTTCTTTTAGAAGCTCATTTTAGGCTGGACTTTAAAGGATGAGTTGTAAGTACTCTGGTAAAGGAGATAGGGCGTAGCCTACGGGTGGAATGAACACTAAGAATTTGAGAACCATAGAGAGGTTTGATATGGTTGAAAATAGGAGCCAGAGGAAGGGAGGTCTGCAGGGGTGAGGCTGTCAGAGTCTTCCTGGCCATGTTAAAGATTTTAGTCCTTCATTTGAGTATAGGGCACCATCAGGGAGTTTTAAGTAGTTTGGTCATGTGACCAGAATTAGTCTTGGTGTCTGCATGGATTATAACATATGAAGGTAGAAAAGTGGGTAAGATGTTTCAGAATACATGTGGGAGATTGTAGGAGACTATTGTCAAGTCCAGACAAAAAATCATAATGGTTTAGACTATGGCCATAGCAGTGGGGAAGGAAAAAAAGGTTTGGAGAGAATATAGTAGTTAAAATCAACAGGATTTGGTAATAATTTGGCTGTAGTGGGTGAGGGAATGGAGATTAATGATGACCCCTAAGCTTGTTAAATTCATGCAATAGGCCCAGGGGACTAAAAAAGAAAATAGCAGGAATATTAATATGAAGTATGAGCCAAAATTTCCTTTGTTTTGATTTAATAATCATTCCGTTAAGTCTTGATTATGCAGATGCTGTGCTGGGTGTCAGGGATACTAGAACAGCTAAAAAAAATAGCTTTGTTATGTGTATATAGTATGCCAATTATTTCAGGTATATGAGTTAATTTTCAGGAAAACGATATGAAATGTATAAGACATTTTACTATTTTTTTCTAACTGATGAGACAGGTTAGATAGGTTAAGATCTAATGTCAGCAAATTTATAAGTAACAGAATTAGTATGCGGGCCCAAGTTAAACTCTTGTACCTCTCCAGGATGAGATTATTGCCTTAGGGAGTTTTCGTAGGTAAAGTCATATAATGTTAAGTGTAGCAATAAGAATACAAACAAGGTAAAATGTTGGCAGACAACAGTGGAATCTTCAGGGGAAATTTAGCTGAGAGACTGATGCTTGAGCAGAATCTGAAAGGATAAGTAGGAATTCTCTACAATATAACCAAGGAGAGAGGAAAGGGCAGGCTAGGCAGATATGTTTGTGAGAGTGCCAGCAGGCCTCAAATTAGCCTGAGCCCTTCTGCTATAGTTTGTGCACGGTGCTGAAATATACTGAGTAATAATAGTCTTGCTTTATGATTATGAATCTGAGGACTTTGGAGAGGTCGGTACCAGTTTGACAACTTATTTTTTTCTCATAACAGTAAAAAAATACGATTTGTACCTGGTCCGGGTGAGAGCTCCCCCTTCCCACACCGCCAGTGCTCTGCTGTTGAGACTGGATGCGTAGCAAGAATATGCCTGTGTGACCAGCAAAATATTTAAAAACCTAGCCAATATTTTGGGTTGAGAGTCTTCTTTGAGCACTTGTGTGAGAGAGAATATGTGTCTGGCCATAGACCTCACATAGGGAGGATGAAGGAGCCCACACCTGACATCTCTGGACCTCTTGTGAAATAGCCTTTGGCAGTGATGTTTTAAATTTTATTCTTTTCCTGCAGTAAACCAGATTTGTAAGCATTGTCTTTTGGGGTCCTGTATTCTTCTATAGCAAACAAATGGTATTGAACTGCCTCTGTCAGTGCAAATGTAAAGTGAAAGCCTGTCCAGAGAGCTTCTGGTGGTCTTGTGTTTTAGGAACATAGAATGAGCAAGGACATGAACATAGAGGTCCTGAGCCTATTTAATAGGAGGTACAGTGGAATGGGTAACCATTGTTAACAGGTTTGGATTTTCAGTAGTCCACAGTAAATTGCCATTGTCAAAAAGTTTTAAATGAGTGCTCAATGAGGGCGGTGAAGAAAGAAAAGACAGAATGCCCCCCCACACACATTTGGCATGTTGTGGGAGTGCTGCTACTGGCATGTAGCGTGTAGAGATCAGGATGCTGCATGTGGTACAATGCACAGGACAACACATCCCTGCTACAGTTAATTAATCCAGCTCAAATAGGAGTGGTGCCAAGGTTGGGAAACCCTGGGTTAGAAGAACTGATTAAATTATGGAAGATCTTTTAGGAAATTGTGACAGTAATGTATTGTGGATTAGGAGTGGAAGGAACAGGATGAATTTGAGAGAGACAGATGAAGTTTTTGTGGTTGGGATAGAGAGGGACACTAAGTTTGGGACAATCCCCTGTTTCAGTCATAGGTGACAAGACAATTTAAAAGGATATTAACTCAAATAAGAGTACTTGTTTTAAATAGTTTGATGAGGGTGAGGCGAGAGGATCGCAAGTTCAAGCCCAGCCTGAGCAGTTTAGCAACTTAGTGAGAGTCTGTCTCACAAGAAAAAGGGGGAGTTGCAGAGGCTATAGCTCAGTGCAAAGGCCCTGGACATGTCAGTATCACCAAAAAATAAAAAGTTTGATGGGAGAAAGGTGGGATATATGTGTTTGATAATTCAAAACAGTGATCAGGTATGAATAATTGGGTATATCAAAACTAAGTCACTATTTTTCTACTGGGAAAAAGGTTATTGATGTTTGGGAGGAGCAGTAAATGTATATTAATATATAAATATTTTTATATTAGTGTATAAATATTTTTATAGTTTCTTAAATACATAATTATATTTCATTTAATTATCAAGATGATTTTCTAATGTAGTTCAGTTCATCATCATCTTTTGTAAGTGATGAAAGGTCACATAAATAATAGGTCTTTCTTTGAAATCCAAAGTTTGACTTCTTTGTTTTACTGAAGGAGAAGGTCAGTATTATGTTAACCAAGAGAATTGAAACTTGAAAATAACAAAACTGCATCATTTAGTCTCATGGTGGTTAGGAACCCTCAAACCTAATGTCTCTTCCTCATCACCTGTTTCTTTTTTGAGGGGATGCTGGGACTTGAACTCAGGACCTTGTACGTGCTAGGCAAGCACTCTAACCACTTAAAGCCCCAACTTCACCTGTTTCTAAATTAAGTGATATAATAGTCCTATATTAACTAGCATAGTTGTCTGACTAGTTTGAAATGGATAAAAATTCCCTCTCTACAAGGAAACTTGTCCAGTTTCTGTAAAACTTTAGTTGAACTGAAACCTGCCTTCCAAATTTCATACATTGGTGAAAATTTTTTTAAAATGTACAACTGGCTGTGATAGTGAAAGTCATTTCCCTATAACCTTAGCGCCATTTTAACAGAAAATTGGTTAATTTCCCAGACTTAGTAGTTGCATTGATCTCTCTTTTTTTCTAAATCTCTTTTAGGTGATTACTGGTGGTCACTATGATGTAGATTGTCGATTAGAAGATCCTGATGGTAAAGTGTTATACAAAGAGATGAAGAAACAGTATGATAGTTTCACCTTCACAGCTTCCAAAAATGGGACATACAAATTTTGTTTCAGCAATGAATTTTCTACTTTCACACATAAAACCGTATATTTTGATTTTCAAGTTGGAGAAGACCCACCTTTGTTTCCAAGTGAGAACCGAGTCAGTGCTCTTACCCAGGTAAATAAAAAGTTAGCAAAATAATGCTGATATAATTACAGCAAAGAAATAAACATAATTTAGTGCTCATAATTTAAACATAATTTAATGCTTATCAATAAACATAGGTTTTAAAGATTGCGTTAAAGTCTCAAAATTATGTCTTAATTTCTCAGTAGATTAGACATTTCACAGAGAACTTCAGACTTTTATAGTAAAAAAGAATGTTAGATTAATTCACTTTTAATTGTGAAGACAGCATTCAAATAAGAGGAAGATCACTGTTATGCCTTGTATCTACATGTCCCCCCAAAGCCTCGTGCAGTCATAGGTGGGGCTTTTCAGAGGTGGTTGGATCTAGAGTGTGTTGCTCTGGGATTGATTCGTGGTGCAGTGCTAGGATTAAAGGTGTTAGTGCTACCCACCCTAAGGGCAGGTAGCCTGGATACAATATAAGGAAAGAGGCTTGTTGCTTGTCGCTCTCTCGCTTGCTGCCTTCTGCCTACCTTCCCACTTTGTTGTGGGCTGTTTCTCCTCTGTGATGCCCCTCTGCCATGCCACCCTGCCTTGGAGATGGCCAACTGTGAACTGAAACCTATGCAAACTGTAAGCTAAATAAACCTTTAACTTTGGGTGTTGGGTATTTTGTCTCAGCATCAGAAAAGTAACTAAGGCAATCACTATTAGTCAGTGTTCTATGGCTGTGACAAAAGTACCTGTAATAATCAACTTAAAAGGAGGAAAGATTTATTTCAGCTCATGGTTTTATGGTTCCAGTCCATGGTTGCCTGGCTTCATTGTTTTTGGGCCTGTAGCAAGGCAGCGTATCACAGCAGAGAGTGGCAAAGCTGCTTACCTCATGCCCCCTGGGAAGCAGGAAGAAAGGAGAGTACTGGCCCCCTATATATCCCCTTCAAGGGCCTCCAGTGACCAAATTTTATTATATATGGGCTTTTAGGGGACATTTAAGATTCAAATGGTAACAACCACTGAGATAGAAACATCAATAGTAAAGGAAATTTAAGAAAGCTAAGCACTACTCCGGTGTTCTGAAATATTTTCTATAACCAATTGAGGAATGTTGCTACCATACCTGAGTGGGTTAGTGTAATTGGGAGCAAAATGATGCCTAAATTAATATATAAATATACCACCCAGCAGTTTTTATACCATAATTAGTGTTATTTAACTCTCGTTACAGTAACTTTTGCTGTTATTTAGGTAAAATGCTGAAGATTAACGATAAGTCACAACAAAATAAGTCATAAAGTCATAACAAAAGTAGTTATGTAAGCTAAATTGGGTTTATAGTGAAGAAAAGTTAATAAAAGAAAAAGTGAAAGGCATTTAAAATCAAAAAACAGAGACTGATGAGGTGATGAAAGGCTATTTTATTTCCAGTTCAAATACAGTGTAAACTTAGGTTATATCTAAAAGATAGTTAATGAAACATCAAAAACATTATTTTATTGGTGCACACCTGTAATCTAAGCTACTCATGAGGCTGAGGCAGGAGGATTACGGGTTTTGAGGTTAACCTGCACGATTTAGCAACACTCTGTTTCAAAATTTAAAAATAAGGAGTTGGGGATTTAGCTCAGTGGTAGAGCGCACTTGCCTAGGAAGCGCAAGGCCCTGAGTTTGATCCCCAGCACCCAAAAACAAAAAATTAAAAAATAGAAGAGCTTGTGGTAGAGTGCTTAGCATAAGGCTCTAGGTTCAATCACCAGGATCAATACTACCACACACACACAAAAATTATTTACCATCTATCTGTTAAAACCTTAAACTAAAAAAAAACAAAAACAAAAAACCCTTAAACTGGTATTCTCAGTGTTTCCAGGTTCCATTTTGTTTCTTTGCTGACATCCAGGTGAAAGAGGCAGTTTTAAGAGTATGTAACAGCCTTAATTCCAACTTACTGTGATAGCTTTGTCCTCTTTAAAATCCTATATGAAAGGCACTTCCCTTTGTAAATGATTTCTCTTTGGGGCTATTGTTTATAACTTAACCTGTCTCTCTATTGTAATGAATTCTAACTTCTGTAAGAAAGTAGCTTACTCTGAAAACATAAGTGGAAATGAGTGGCAATAAAGTGATTAGTACTTTTCATATCACATTTTTTTTTAATTTTTTATTTTTACCAAGAACATGTATTGGTACATTGTATACATAATGATCATAATCAACATGGTTATTTTGTACCTGTACATGATACATCTTAGTTTTCCCCCCTCTTCCCCCCTTCCCCTCCCCTCCCTTCCATTCACCCACCCCTCCCTATTTGCAACAAGTGTAGCTACACTTTACCATTTTTTCCCCTTTCATCTTACTTTTCTTTTAACCTTCTTCTTTATCCCGCTTTTCCCTATCTAGTTCTCTCTTTTGAATACTATCTCTCTTTTTTTTTTTAAACAAAATATCTATTCTACCCCTTTGTCCTTATTTACACTTATGGTTTCTCATATCAGAGAAACAATTTGATGTGTACTAATAAGTATCTGATTTATTTCACTTAATAGTATGTTCTCAAGGAACATCCATTTACATACAAATGACTCTAGTTTATCCTTTTTTATGGTGGTGTAGTATTCCATTGTGTGGAAAAACCACATCTTCTTTAGCCATTCATCAGTTGTTGGGCATTTAGGTTGTTTCCAAGACTTAGCTATTACAAATTGTGCTGCTATGAACATGGTTGTGCATATATCACTGTGATATGATTATTTTAATTCTTCTGGGAAGATACCCAGCAGAGGAATAGCTGGGTCAAATGGAACATTTTTAATCTTTTCTTTGTGTCATTTTTCTATTCTCAAAAAGTTAATGAGTTTCTCATATAGTGGAAATACTTACAAAGCAGTTTTTCATATTTTAAAATGGAAAAAATTATCAGCTAGTAACTAGAGAGTAAGTAAATGATTTTTACTATCATTAGTTTTACCCATTACTAAAATAATGGATCTAGAATAGGAATGATAACTTAGGTGAAAAACTGATAAAAGGCTGATGGAAAACTTTATAATGGATGGATCAGAGTGGTGTTACCTAAATCTAATGATCATTCATAAGTGGGGAAATAGCTAGACATTGTGTGCCTTGTCATACTGTGTAATAAGAAGTATACAACCCCGCTCGGAGGCTTCCCACTCAGCACATGCACCTATGTCCCGTCAAGTCTTCAGCTCCAGCTGACAGCATACAGTAAATACCTAGAATAGAGAATAGCGTGGGATACAGGCAACAAAATCCAGGAAACTGAGGAACTTCGCAGGATAGAGGACTCCATTTATAAACACATAGATGGCAAGGAAAAGAGAGGAAAGAAAGAAAACCTAAAGATTAAAGACTTTAAAGACATACCAGCTGAATGGCTGTGTTGACCTTATTTGGATTCTGATTTGAAAACAACTTTGAAACATCAAGGAAAAACCGCCATTCTTATATTTAATGACTTCATAGAACAATTTGTAATTAATTATAATACCATTTGGTTATATTTTTAAAGTATTTTAGAAGTATACACAGTATAAAAGTATAAAAAGTATTTGCAGCTAAACTGAAAATATCTTGGATTTGTTTTAGAATACATAATTGGGAAAAATAGATGAGGAATATATATGAAACAAGATTAATCTTGTGTTATTATTTATTGATACGGACTTTATTGTTGTATTCTCCGTCCTTTTGAATATAAATGAAAATTCCCATTTTAAAATTTAAAGGAATACCCGACACATCTCAAAAATTTACGAATTTATATAACCAGTCCCTTACATTATTTGATTTTCTCTAACCCAGAAGTTGTTAGCCCACATTCCTGGACGGGCTCCAAAAGGTTCTTACTTATTCTGAATTTCTGTCAAATCTTTGCCTTTCTTATGTGTATTTTATAGGTGAGGAACCCTTGGGTCACATGTCATTTTGAAAATACATAGGAAGCAAAGAAATTCCAGAAGCACCTCTGTAACCCCTTAGGAGTCATTTGTTTTAGCACAGTTTTGGCAATCTTTTATTCTTAGGGGCTTCAACAAAACAAGAAAAACAAAAAAATTGTGTATTCTAATAGATAAATTTGTTAACTTCATAATTTCTCACATTTGAGAAAAACATCTTTAATTGAATATTTTTGTGATTATTCCATTCATACTTTGCTAGAACCTTATTAAATGTTTAAATTATTTCTTAAGGTCTATATACCTTAATTAATGTTAAGAGAAGCTCAGATTTGTTTTCAAAATTGTTAATACATACATATACATACATAGTTTGTGAAATAAAATAGTAATACAGCAGTCAAAAAATATTAAACTCTCGTATACCCCTGTATAAAAAACATTAGACACAGCTAGGCATGGCGGCACACGCTTATAATTCCAGCACGCAGGAGAGTGAGGCTGGAGATACTGCAAGTTCGAGGCCAGCCTGAACTGCACAGCAAGACCCTGTCTAAAAAAAAAAAAATAAATAAGTGCGTGTGTGTGTGTGTATTAGATTACATTTCTTAAAGTAAATGATGTACTATATAAGAAAAAGATATTAACAGATAAAGGTTCACAAACTGTGATTGTATAGTGAAACCGAAACTTGCATCCTATTGGAAACATACATTGGTTTAGTTACTGGTATGAGGGAGATTTATTTAGCAAACAGATAAATGTTTAAGAAAAAAAAAAGCCATTCCTATTCTGGTCATTTATTTTCAGAGTCAAAATTCAGCTAACGATTTTGATAATGTTATGTCTATTTAAGATGTTCCAAATAACTTTGACTAACTCAATCTGTTTTTATGCCATATTTTGATTTTTGAGATATTTGGGCTTTGACTTACTCTCATTCTTGATGAACTTCCTCTCCTCTTTCTCCTGATTTTTCTTTAAAGACCCTGTGCATAAAATTCTGTAGCTGCCAACCTTACCTGATAAGTATTTCTGCTCCGGTAGCACAGTGTTCTGTCTTCCACCGTACCAGTGCCATGTCTGTGCTGTTCTGCTGAGGAGAGCAGCTGCCTTATGGCCCGTCCAGCCTTAGCATTTGTCCTAGGGAAATGGGTAGAAGAGTTATATCTCCAGGACAACTGACGTAAATGAATGAGTGCCCGTTTACTAGAATATTAATCCAATGAGGAATTGAGATCAGATTGAAAAATAGAATGAATATGCTAGATATACAGTGTACAGAAAGTATTAAACATACTAACTGAAACTATTTTCTCTTCAGATGGAGTCTGCCTGTGTTTCCATTCATGAAGCTCTGAAGTCTGTCATTGACTATCAGACTCATTTCCGATTGAGAGAAGCCCAAGGCCGAAGCCGAGCAGAGGACCTAAACACAAGAGTGGCCTATTGGTCAGTGGGAGAAGCCCTCATTCTTCTGGTGGTTAGCATAGGGCAGGTGTTTCTTCTGAAAAGCTTTTTCTCAGATAAGAGAACCACCACAACCCGTGTTGGATCATAACTGCATTGTGAGAAGGGCTGCACCGTTGCCACTGTAACATTGTCCTCTAATTTTAGGTACTGAAGAACTTAATAATGGCAGCATTTTAAAACCTTGCTCATATACCTGTTGGAGAGATGTACAGTGCATATCCCCAGACTGTGGAAAGGACACCTTTACTTTGTAAAGGTGGAAAAACTTTCGAACTCACTTTGTGCTGTTCATGTTAAATACTCAATACCAATGATCTGCTTTTTTCTTGTTTCTATCTATTCTTCACACACTAAACTTTGGTATCTTGATTCCTTTTAATCATTTAAAAGTACTTTTCTTGCAATTAGTCGATATTTTTAAAACCTTAGATTTAATGTCTACATGTGTTATGGAGGAAGAAAAATTGCCTTTTATTTGTGTATAGTGAATAAAGTTATGTTTTTAAGAAAACCAAATGTGATTAACTATAGCCCAAGCCCTATTCTGCACTGCTTAATTATATTGGGGGAAGGGGGTTTCCATAGAAATGGTAGTTAATACTGATACAATTTTTAGTTGCTAGATTGTGGTATAATTTATTTCTTGCTTGCTTGGAAAATGTTAAGGTTTTTGGGTTTTGGGGGTTTATTCTATGATTTACATCTATGTTGTTTTTCTACAAAGGCCTCCACACAGAAAATGGTATGTAACCATAATAGAGATTATACAGTCCTTAAAAATCAGACTCCTATAATACATAGAATAATTAATAAATTGGGGAGGGTGGATGAAACGAGAAAAATCTTTAGTGAGTTATCTACACTCATTACATTTCTAGTACTTATACGAAGAAAAAAAGTGATCTGTGTCATTAACATTTTAATTGGCTAGATCTTGCTCTATTAATATGGCTTCCGTGTCTTTAAGTCTTTCCCAGTTAAATTGACAGTTCAAACATTGTTTCACATAAATGCCAGACATTCTGTCTTCATCGTTATGATGTACTGAGAAGTTTTGGGTTTTTTTTTTTTTTTTCCTGCTTTTATTTTTTGTCATGCACATTTTGTTTCTACATTGTCTGTTTAGCAACTCTAGAATGATTTAAACATTTAGAATGCTGTGTGTGTTTCCCATTGGGTAATTTTCATTGATTGTACTTTATTTAATGAGTATTAGTGCATATTCTATACACGATATAGTTTAGATTGTGTATCTTATAAGTAGATTGAGCTGATTGAAATAAGGTTTCATTCAAGTATTTCAGAATGAAGTACAAGATAATGCCAAATTATATGGACATTTAAGTTTTCTGCTGTTTAAAAAACAAAAATTCAACTGCTTTTCTGCCATCCCTCCCTTTTTCACCCAAAGGTAATGAGTACTGAACAAGACTGTCATATTGAAGAAACTTTGATATGTGATACCATGGGCCATGATTGAATAGCAGTTCTGCTCTCTTAACCACTACTGACTAGAAGTTCACACACACACACACACACACACACACACACACACACCCCCACCCACACCCCCCCCCCGGATGTAAGAACAAAATGAATTCAAATTGCCATGCTGGCTATTTTAGATTTCACAGTGTAGTAAGGGATGAACGTGTTTTCAACCCTTTAAGATTCTTAAAGACCAAATAGCTATTCCTTCAACAACATTTGATAATGCATTAAGAAGTTTAAGATTTTGCAGATTTATCTATTTGAGTTCTCATATTGAAGTTGTTCTGCAGCTTTAGAAGCATACCTTCATACTTAAATTTGAAGGTTTCAAGCACTAATGTTAATATATTCATAAGCATGGGCATATGTAAAATGTCTTTTCTGGTTGCATGTGCACTCTTGTTTCAGATACACCATAATTAAACAGTCAGGTATAGATCTTGCCACATTTGGCATAGATTTTTCACTCAACCTGTTCCTCTCCAAGCTTCATAATACTGTATTAGACTATTACCACAAATTGTTTTTGATGAAAAAAACAATTGTTTCAATTGTTATTGAAAAGAGTGGCCAGGTGTGGTCTTGCGCGCCTGTAATCCCAGCACTTGGGAGGCTGAGGCAGGAAGGTTGCTGTGAGTTCAAGGCCAGCCTAGACTATGTAGTGAGACCCTGTCTCAAAAAAAGAAAGAAAGAAAAGTGTGGGCTTAGTCTAGTCTCTGTGTAGCTCTATTTTGATGGTTGTCTACTCAGTGGGGTCTGTATATAAAATTTAAGAAATACGTATCTCCTGATATAAATGCTGAGTAACCTTTTTTCTTCCTCCTACTACATAATTTGTAGCTCATCTTTTTTTTTTTTTTTTTTCATAATCTGTTGCAGGAGTTTGAATTTCCCAGATATTTATGTTTGGACAGATGACTCAGATTACATATTTGGATATCATAGTTGTATATATTTTTAAAGTAGAATAAATAATGGAAAGTGACTTGATACACAAGTTTATACTGTACTAAAATTTGAACTGGGTCGTGAAGATACATTTTAAGATGTTACTTTGCTGATAATCTAAATGTTTTTTTTCTATAAAGAAACAGTTTTTGGTTTACAGTTTTCATCTGAGTTTGATGATAATCAGCTTTGAAAATAGAGTAGACTGAGAAGCAGTTTTGTTTTTTTCTTTGCAAGATTTCATTTAAATCTATGTACTGTCCATTTCTTTCATTTCACTTTGTAAATGTGTAGCATTTATAGTTAAATAGGACAAAACAGACCCTATGACTTTTGTTTTCAAAAATTAATATATAAATAATTTAAAGGGGTTTTTCATTTACTTTTAAAAAGAAAACAATTTCTGTAACAGGCATTGGTTCCACAGGATTGCACTGATCAATTTCTTTTAGAATAAAAAATCTTTCAGTAAACTGACTTCACTTGTTTCTATCAGGATTTCAGTCTTTTTAAAAGCTCCATATAAACACATAGCATGAAGTACAGTTTTGTTACAAGAGTGATTATATGTGTTTCATTAAGACATCGGGGGATGTGACCAAGAACATGAAGCATCACTGCCTCGTTTTTTATCTTCTCTTTGGATTCCTTGTTGAAAGATTGGGTGCTGTTGGGTGTGGTGTGAGACTGTGCATCCCTGTAATCTCATCACTTGGGAGATTGAGGCAGGATTGTTGTGAGTTCAAGGCCAGCCTGAACTACGTGGTGAGACCGTCTCAAAAAAAGAATAGAAAAAAAGAAGTGCTCACATCAATAGCCTAACCTTCAACCTTAAGACACATAACAGAAAATTAAAGCAAGCAGAAGAAAATAAGTAATAAAGATTGAGTGAAAAAGATTATATGGATGAAAGACAGTGAACCCATTTGTTGCTCTCAAAGGTTGTTTTTAAGTAAGTCTACCTTGGGTTGTGTAATACCCAGTTATCTTGACAATTATTTTCCTTCTCTTAATAATCATCTGGTTCCTAGACACACCTCTGCAGAAATGGCAGGGCCATAACTCTAAGTGTAGGTTAATGTTTATTCAGTACTTTCCCTGGGTACTATACTAAGCATTTTTACTTACTGATACTTACTGACAAATTTTTGCCTCTGTAATCCTACAAACTAGGTAATAATCACATTTTACAGAAGAGTAATTTGAGGCACAGAGTTAAGAAATCTGTTCACATCACACAGTAATTGGCAGAGTCTAAATATGAACCTTAGCATCAAGTTCCCACTTCTGTTCTCCGTTCCCCACCTACCCCCACCCTGTTCTAGTGGTTGAACCCAGGGGTCTTTGACTGAGCTACATTCCTAGGCACCCCCACCTCACCCCACACACCCTGCCTTATTTTTTTGAGACAAGCTCTTGCTAAATTGCCCAGGTTGGGTTTGAACTTGAGATCTTCTTGCCTCAGCTTCCCAGAGTGCTAGTATTACAGGTGTGTGCCACCATGCTAAACTAGGTTTTTGATAAATTGCTCAGTAGTAGTTTTGTGCTTTGGCTTTGAAGTCATACCAAATTAAATAATGGTTGTGTGACTTTGGACAAGTAATTCTATTAACTTTTTCTGTTCTTTTATCTCCTATCAGTACTATTTAGTATAATGAAAAGAGACACTTCTCAAACACTTAGGATCAGTGCGTCACATACACAGGCGCTGAGTGTCTTTATCATCAGTTCAGTTCCCTCTCGATCTTCTGTTCCTAAAGTTCTTAATGTGATTTCCATTTATATGGCTGTTAAACAATGTGTGACACAAATATGAAAGTGTTTGAATGTCATCAACATAATAGCCTGATAGAAGCTTCAAAAATGAAAAGAATCTGACCTCTGGAAACATAACTTGGTAGAGATAGGATAGATATATGAGAAATTAACACGTTTTGAAGCAGAATGGTTTCTAAAGGTCCAAGGTAACTTACAGGGTGCTAGAGGAAAAAGAATATATAGATCGGGAGATTTATTCCTTCATGAATTTAAATGTGTCTCCCCAGAAGGGATGACCCTCAAGTTTATGTCAGTAATTGAGTGGTTTAATATCAAATGCAGGAATAATGGAGATTTTATAAAAGCATGTTCTTCCAATGTTATCAAAAAAGGTAATGCTTGATCTCCTGAATAACTTCCTCTTGGAATTTCAACTTGTGAGGGAAAATACAGGAAAGCTATCCTATTTTTGTGTCCTCATTTTTCCAATTATCAGCTGGTATCATAGAGAAGTAGATTCCTTGCTGATAATGTTGATCTGGCATATCTTTATAGTGCTAGCAATTACTAACAGTCACTGCTATTTTCAAAAGAAAAGACACTAGTGTAAGAATTTGATAACTAATGATTCAAATAATAAAACCCCACCATTTATTTTGGTGTAGTTTGGTTATTTTCATTTTATTAATTTTTATCAGTACATGTTTGTAGTATATAATGATTACATTCATCATGGGGAGTTGGTACATGTACATGACATTTCTTAATTTTTTTAACCCCCTCTTCTCTCTTCCCTCCCCCTTCTCGTATCTCTTGGACCCCTTCATTCATATATTTATACATATTTGTAGTACATGAGGATCAATTTTTGATGGGATTTGGTGCATATATACAGCACTTCATCACCACCCTCTTTTTAAATCGTACCCCCCCTCACTTATGGTCTCAGATACACTCATTTTCCTACAAATGACTCAAATTTATCCTTTTCTATGGCAGAGTAGTATTTCATTGTATATAAATACCACATTTTCTTTACCCATTCATCTGTTGATGGGCATTTAGGCTGCTTCCAGGATTTAGTTATTACGAATTGTGCTGCTATAAACATGGGTATGTATGTATCACTGTACTATGATGTCTTTAGTGCTTTTGGGAAGATACCAGAATGACTGGGTCAAACAGAATTTCCATTTTTAGTTTTTTGAGGAACCTCCATACTGATTTTCATGGTAGTTGTATCAGTTCGTACACTCCCACCAACAGTGAGGAAGGGTTCCTTTTTCCCTGAAGCCTCCCCAACATTTGTTATCATTTGATTTCTTGAATATATCCATTCTTTTTGGAGGGAAATGGAATCTCAGTGTCAGTTGGTATTTTACTTTTACAATATATTTAAACTTAAAATTGTGAAATCTATCACAATACAGAAGAGAGTATTCAACATGTGCAACTTGAAGAGAAAATTACAAAGCATATACTCTGATAGCCAGTACTCAGGTTAAGAAATATAACATTGCCTGTGCCTTAAACACCTCCTGCATATGCCTTCCTGGCCCTATTCCTGAATCTGCTCAGTAGAGATGATCAGTGTTCTGTTTCATGTTGTCATGGTCATTCTAACGCTTCATTATCTTTGATTGTTTGCTTGACAAATCTAGGGAAAAAACAATCTAATAACTGGGATTATTATCTTTTCTTCAAGATTTGTGTGTTGTTCAGCCAAATGCCTTAGGCCATTAGCAATCTGGAGTTGAGACGATAGATTTTCCATGCTCCTCCAGGTAACCCACTGCACGGTAGTGTGTACCCCAACAGGGTGTAGCTCTAGGCAGCCACACTAGAACAAGGGCTGCTTAACCACTTTGGGTAGATACTAAATTCAACCCTCTTCCTTCCAACTATTGCTTGTTGGCTGAAAGTACAACCGTACCTCCCATTACTACTACTTTTATTCCTTTACGGAGATGCTTAGTGTAGACCATCCTTCCTCCCATCCTTTCTTTGCTCTGGGGGTTGAACACTGTGCCTTTGCACTGAGCTGCATCCCCAGACCTTTTTAAAAAATGTTTTTAAATTGTGAGATCAAGTCTTACTGAGGTCGCTAAATTCCCCAGGATGGCCTTGAACTTTTTGTTCCACTTGCCTCAGCCTCCCGCAGTGCTGGAATTACTGTTTCTTCATGTTTCATTGTCTTTAGTGGTAACATGGGTGCAGATGATCTGTTCTCTCATTATACTCCTCATTACGCTTCCTTATTAAGATTAACTTGTCCAGTGCTACTAAAGCCCACTAGAAATTTGATTGAGATTGTATTGAATCTGTAGATCTTTTGGTGGGCACTTGACTTGCTCATTGACCAACATCCTACCATCTCTCCTCACATTAGCCCTTAGCAACCACCTCTCTAATTCTGGTTCTATGACTTTAAATTTATTAGATTGAATATATAAGTGAGATCATGCAGAATCTGTGTATTTATGTCTGGCTTACTTAGTTCAGCATAATGTCCTCCAAGTTCACCCATGTTGTCACAGTAGGATTTCACTCTCTTTATGGCTGAATAATGTTCCATTGCTATATATACCACAACTGTTGATCCCTTCATTTGCTGGTAGACCCTTGAGGAAGCTTCCTTCTATTGTTAGTTTTCTGGGAGTTTTTATCAGAAATGGATGTTGGATTTTGTCAAATGCTTTTCCATACCTACTAAGCTGATCATAATAGTTTTTCTGTTTAGTTTGTTAAGTGACAAATTACATTTATTGGATTTGCATACCATACCTTTTAGTAATATTGTTGGAGTTGAATTGTTCAAATTTTGTGTAGAATCTTGCATCTGTGTTCATGAGGAATGTCTACAGTCTTCTTTTTATTGTAATGTCCTTGTCTGATTTTGGTATGATGTGAATGCTGGCCTCATAGATTGACTTCAGAATATTCTCTTTTCAATTATCTTTTAAGGAATATTCCACTGCCTCTACTTTTATTCTGATGTTAACCTGTTTTTTGGGTGTTGGTAGAAGACACAGTCCTTGGATCAGAGAAAGGACCTTATTACTCATGGCACAACAAGCAGCACCATTGGCAGCATGTTTTTATTGGTTTGTCCTGCCTACACATCCCATACTGTTGACATGAAGGGGCCCAGGTGGGTGCCATACATGTGGTGGTTTTGTGTCACAGGTAAGGAATACTCAGCCTAAGGAATCTACTGCTTTTATAGCAAGCAATAAGCTAGTCTATATTTTGTCCTGGAGGGAAACATTTCATATTTCAAGGTGGCTTACTACAAACACTAGCATGAGAAATGGGTAATGTGCAGTCGTCATTATCTTGCCCAGCAAGACATGCAGGAACACTAGAGACCCAAGGAAGACAGCCCATTTCGTCTACGTTTATTGGAATTAAGTGGTTTAATATCCTACATCATTTACGTGTGGTGATGTTTTATTTCTGGTATTGTTATTTGGTTTCTCTCGGATAGTTTCATCAGTAGTGTATTTTATTAGTCTTTTCGAGGAATAATCTTTTGCTCTTATTGAGCCTATTAATTTCTGGTCTTATTTTTGTTACTTCTGTTTTGGATTCATTCCTTTTTTTCCCCCTAATTTTTTTTCTCCCCTTCCCCTCCCCCTCCCCTTTTCTCCTAATTTCCTGGTGTACATAGATGTTTAGATAGGTGAGTCTCAGGCTTTGCTTTCTAACATACATTTAAGACTAGAAATTTCTCTCTAATTAGATTTTAGTTATGTTCCACATGTTTTAATATGAAGTATTTTTAGTAATATCCAGATCAAAATATCCTATGATTTCTATTATGGTATATTTTATTTCCAGACACTTAGGGGGCTTTTCTAGTGATCTTTTGGTTTTGATTTTCAGACTAATACCAGGTCTGTGATGGGGTGAGCCTTTTAGAGTTTTCAGTGATACAAACAGCCTGCTGCCACACGTGTACCTTAAGTTCCTCACCACTGCCCTAGGTGGTCAGAGAACATATGCTGTATTATTTAAACTTCTCAGCTTCTTTGTTGTTAAGCCTTGCTCTGTGGCCAGAAATAGGGCATGATTTTGTTAATAATATTCCACAGATGATTAAGACATTAGAAAAAAACAAAATGTAATGGAACAAGCTCCAAGGATATGAAGTTGTAGGAGAAACACTTGACAATCACGGAAGCTATCTCGTCTCTGGTTCAATTAACATGACTCTGGCTCGATGACTGTTTTCATTCGTTCCTTTATTACCAACACAGGCATCTGAAACTGTCTTGCTTGTTCCCATGTCTGTCCAGCACCCAGATTAGACTGTAAATTTCCTGAGGACTAGGGCCACAGCTCTTGTTCACACTATACCCATAGTGCTTAGAGAAGGCACTCTAAATATCTGTGGCATGATTGGTACATTTTCTTGAAAATATGGAGAGAAAATGGTAAGCAATGAAACTTGTAACCAACTTAACATTTTCTTAGTATAACATACTATGAAGAACAATGCAAATTTTGGGACGATTTAAAAGGAACATTTCATGCAAATTTACTCATCTTAGTGACTTCCAGCTTATTTATACACTTGATATAAGTGGTCAATGAGGAAGTACATGTGTAGTGAATCTGTTATGAGTGGCATTTCAATGAAAAAGTTTGAAAAGCACCAGTTCAAAGGGTTACCAGAGGGAGAGGAATAGGCAGAGAAAACTGAAAGAGAAAACAAGCGAATGGCCATAAACGCAAAGTGATATTGGCAGTATTAAGGAAACAAGTGTTTGAGAGAGACAATGGTCAACTTTGTCAATTGCCAAAGACTAGCAAGGTAAATGGGAACAACAAACATATCAATTGGGTTTAGTACCAAAGAGGCCCCTGTTCACCTGAAGAATGTAAGGGAGAACTGTTGGGAGGTGGAGTACGGAGAAATGGCTGCGAGAGCATAATGAATTGTGGTGCTTAATAGATATTTCTGACTAGGCGAGAGCTTTTCACCAAATACTATCTGCCAGTGCCTGCCTTCAGTGGTCCGTGCGGTGTTGGCTGGGAGAAGAGGAGAAAATAGCTCTGTCTGTAGTATTCCTCTGTTATGGCTTGTGTCTAGATGTCCCCCAAAGCCTCAAGCGGTGGTAGGTGGCTGGACACTGGGATCGATTCATGGCGTGATGCTAGGATCAAGGCCATTAGGATTACGGCTGTGAGTACTACCCTCTTTAAGTAGCCTGGATAAGACATAAGAGGCAGAAAGAGCTGTGGTTGTCCCTTGTAGCTTCTGCCTTCGGCCTGACATGAACTATTTCTCCCCTGCCTTCCCCTCTTGCCATGCCACCCGGCCTTGGAGTCAGCTGACTATGGGACTGAAACCCCTACAAACTGTGAGCTAAATAAACCTTTCCTCCTTTAACTTTGGGGGTCGGGTGTTTTGTCTCTGCAGTGAGGAAAGTAATTAAAACAGCCTCTGAGGCCCGGTTATGGGCCTTCACACCCGATTTACTATCCAGGGCTCCACCTGGCTTTGTCACAGCTTCTTTTCTTTAGCAGAGAGTAGGGACTGCCTGCGAATTCAAGGTGAGAGAGGAGGAAATATTTCTGAGCTGGGTTCCTAGGGCATGCCTAAGACTGGGAGATTTGGCTAAGGCCTTTTTCTCTTCTCTGTCTCTGTCTCTCTCAACTTACGTGGCTTTTTGTGCCCAATATTCACTGGAGTTCCAATCCACTTCAGTTGTGGAAAAGGAGCCTAAGGGATCTTTCTCGGGTGGCTTTTGAGATGTAAGGGTCGAGGCCTGGCCAGGGATGTGGTAAGGCTGCAGTGGTCCGTAAGACAGCCCCAAAGCGACAGGAAAAATCAAGAGATTATTTTAAGGGATGACAGAATCCCAGGACTTGTGGGAGTGTAGTGTTTATCTGGTGCGGAAGTAGAAGACAGAGGAATCCCTTTCCAGATTTCTGTGGGCCTGGAAATTGGGACTTTTGGGGGGGACTTTAACAAACAAAAAAGGAACCACAGGGAGAGTCCGCATTTGCCTCCTCAGGGACAGTTGCCCGCAGCGACTTCCCTTCCTCCGCCCCGGCCAGCTGCTTCCTTCCGTGGACACCGACCGCCGAGGGACCGATCACCAGGCCGGGCCGTCCCCACCCGGTGCAGAGTCCAGGCCTGGGTGGCGCTGGACCGGTGAGCAGCGGCCTCCGCAGGTCGCCGGTTCCTCCCCAGGGCGGGCACCGAGCAGCCCGCGCTTCCCGCGGCCCACCCCGGACGACGGAGACCGGCGGCGGCGCTCCACGTTCCGACCACCCGCCCAGAGTCGCCGGGCCGTCGCGCACAGACCCGGATCGGCGTCAGGAGAGAAGCCAGCAGAGCCCCCGCCGGCCGCGAAGACCCGCCAGGCAAGCGGGGGGCGGGGCCGGGGTGGGACTCGGGCCACGCGCCGCCGGAGACCCGCGCGCGGCCGGCCCTGGGCTGGCCGGCTCCTGCCTTCCGCTGCTGCCTTCCCGCAGGGAGAGTCCTGCCTCCTGCTATGGTGTTTCATTTTGACTTCAAAACCAGTTTTTGAAAGACAGCTCGGAACCGTAAGCAAGTAGCAGTATCGAATGACTGACAGGCCCGTGCCAGCCTCAGCCCGGCACACAGAGCCGGGTGGAAGGTTTGGGTGTGGGTTGTATTTGGCTTCTTGTCCAAAGATGATTTGAATAAAAATATGTTGGGCTGGTAGCTGTGAGCTGCTTTTTAGTATTTGTTGGGGCTTACCCAGTTTTCTAGAGAAGTAAACTTTTTTTAAAGTCTTTAAAAATGCGTCTATAAAAAAAGTCTATAAAAAGTTTAACATTTTAAGTAGTGTGCTGAACATAAATGAAATCAAGCAACTCCATTCCGTAAATGATTTAAATCAGAAAATGGATGAGCATGTGTAGAATAATGACTTCCATTTGAAGCAAGGTAAAGAGTACTGATAGGTGGAGTCACTTGTTCCTCACAGATTTTTTTTATTAACAAATATCTGGTGTAAAATATCGCCTTTAAATACTCCCCATTTCTTTGCTCCCTTTTATAAGAAAAGCTCCTTGAAAGACCTGCCTCTGCGTCTCTATTTCCATTTCTGCTGTTTTCATCTCCCCACCACATGCACTATCACACACATGCACGCTCAATTTTTGTCTCCGTTATCCCCCACGTTAGGTTGTCCTCAGTGACCATCTTGTGAAATCCTTTGTTTATAGCACATTTCTTGTCCATTGTGATCCGTCTGCAGCATATGACACAGTTGATTACTTCCACCTCCTTAATATTCTTTCATTTTCACTAATATTCTTTGTTTTTTCCACAGGGCTTCCAAGCCACCAGATTCTGCATTTCCTTAGACCTCGCTGATCACTCTTGTGTCTCCAGGCTTCTCAACCAATAAATGTTGAGCTCAGCTCTTGGCCTTGTTCTCTCTCTAGACATGCTTTCTCCCAAGGTGACTTCTATCCCAAGCCATATTCCGTGGCTACAAATAATGTCTTTAGAATGGTGACTTCTGGCTTTCCTTCTGAGTTCCAGAAGCATACATCCAGCTCATTACCCAACAGCTGCACTCGGAAGTCCAGTGGGCATCTAAATTTAGTATGTACAAACAGAATTATTGTTAACCACACCCACCTACACTTCTTTTTCACTTCCCCCTCACTTACCTTCTTTCTTCCAGTAAGGATTACTGCCATTTAAGTAGCTTGAAATTCTAGAAATAGTCTTGACTCTTCTTTTTAGTGCAGATCCCACATTTAAGCAGAGCAGAGCTAGCAGCTGCTCTGAACTGCACCTTGAAAATTGATCTCAAATCAGTCGGTACGGCTCTTTCTGCCCAAGCTAAGGCACAGGAGACCAGAAAGTTCCTGCCTCTGCCCTTGCGGTTCTACAGTCATTCTCCAAAAAGCAGTGATTTTTTTTTTTTTCAGATGTATCAGAACTTTCACTTCCCTTTCAAAATCTTCTAGTGGCTTCTGTTAATAGTCATAAAAACCAAATTTTTAAAATGGCTTTAAAGCTCAGCGTGATCTAGTCTCTGACTAGTCCTCTGATCTCATCTCCGAACTTCCCTTCCCAGTGTCTGCTGGGGTGACACTGACCTCACACCTGTCCCTTCACCTACAGAGGATCTCTGCTGGACTATGGCAGACTGTACTTCCTCTCCCTCCTCATTTCCTTGTTCATATGCTGTCTCAGGAGGTGCTGTCCTTCTTGCTGCTGGCCCTGCGGGTGGGCTGCTGTTAGATACAGAATACTACTCCATAGTACAGCAGTCCTCCTTCATCTGTGGGGAATATGTTCTAAAACCGCCAGTGGAGTTACTACCAAATCCAGAATATATTCTGAGTTTTTTTCCTATATGTTCATACCTAATTTATAAATTAGGCACAGTAAGAAATTAACAATATTAGTAAAAAATAGGACATAGTCAACAATATACAATAATAAAATTGCCAGCCTCCCTGTTCTTATGCTTTGGGCCCACTCTTATATAAAATAAGGATTACCTGAACACAAGCACTGCAATACCATGACAGCTGATCTGGTGTCCAGTCAGCTGCCGTGTGACTAACAGGTGGGTAGAACACACAGTGGAAATACACTGGACAAAAGGATGATTCATGTTCCAAGTGGGGGTGAGCTTTAATCATACTCAGAACAGCAAACAATTTAAAAGTTGTGAATTATTTCTGGAATTTTCTATTTAATATTTTTTGGCTGTGGTTAACCATGTGAAACTGAAACCGTGGATAAGGGGGATTACTGTATTACATGAAGCTCTGACATCTTCAGAGCATTTGTTGAGTGCTCGTGCTCTCTAATTAAAAATGCATCTTTCTCCTGAGTGTCATTTTGATCACATAGACAGTTTTGGATTTAAATTCTCTATTTTCATAAACTATCTTCCTGATTTGGAAAAGCTTTGACTTTTATACCAGTTCTTATTTTTAAATAAGGAAAATGAAAGAAAGGTAAGCTATCTTTTGGTTCACCCAGGTTGCCAGAAGGAATATGCAGTACTTGGCGGGGGTATGGGGGGGCACTCTGGAGCTGGCCAAAGCTGAGGAGGTCCAGGGGCACAGAAGAGCCTTTTATGTTTTTGTTTTTTCAATCTGACAGAAGCAATTTTTTAAAAGTAAACATTTACTTACTCAAGGGCCTACTTTAGAGGTAAATGTTTTGCTCTGTAGTTCTTTTTAAAAATATTTTATTTTTATTGGTACGTTTGCTGTACATAATGATTGTGTTTCTCATGTACATAACACATCTTAATTCTTTTTTTCATCCCCTTTTTCTCCCCAGTCCTCTCCCCTCTTTCCATCTCTTGGTCCCCTTTTGTTTTGCAAAAGATCTGTCTCCCTGTTTCCTATTATCTATCTTTTATTTTGCTCATTAATTATTTATGCTTTTGATTTCTCATGTAAGAGAAACTATGCAATATTTATGCCTGTGTGTCTGATTTATTTTGCTTAACATATGGTCTCAAGGAGCATCCATTTTCCTACAAAGGACTCAAGTTTATCCCTCTTTATGGCAGAGTAGTACTCCATTGTGTATAAATGTCATTTATCCATTTATTTGTTGATGGACATATAGGCAGCTTCCAAGATTTAGCTATTATGAGTTGTGCTGGTATATGCATGTATCACTGTAATATAATGTCTTTAACTCTTTCAGGAAGATACTACAGGAGAATAGCTGGGTCAAATAAAATTTCTAGTTTTAGTTTTTTGAGGAATCTACGTATTGATTTCCATAGTGATCGTACTAGTTTACAGTTCCATCAACAACATAGAAGGGTTCTTCTTCCTTGAAGCCTCATCACCATTTTTTATTATTTGGTTTATTGATAGTCATTCTTTCTGGAGTAAGGTAAAATCTTTGTATTGTTTTTATTTACTTTTCTCTAAAGGCCAGAGATGAATAATGTTTTTCATGTATTTATTGGCCATTTTTACTTCTTCTGAGAAGTGTCTGTCCATTTCAGTTACCCATTTTTTGATGTCCTAGATATTAATTCTCTATCCAAGAAATAACTAGCAAAATGTTTTTCCCATTCTGTGGATTGTCTCTTCACTCTGGTGGTTATTTCCTTTGCTGTGCAGAAGCTTTTTTATTTGATATGATCCCATTTGTTGATTCTTGGTATTATTTCCTGTGCAATTGGGGTTCTATTCAGAAAACCTTTGCCTGTGCCCATCTTCAAGAGTTTTACAATTTTGTTTTCCGGCAGATTGTTTCTGTTTTAACATTTAGATCTTTGGCCCATTTTGATTTTAGTTTTGTACATGGCGATAGATATGGGTCTAGATTCAATCTTCTGCATATGGATAGTTAGTTTTCCCAGCACCATTTGTGAAAGAGGCTATCTTTTCTCCAGCATATGTTTTTGACCCCTTTGTGCAAGATTCAATAGCTGAATATGCCTGGAGTTGTTTCTGCTTCGTCTGTTCTTTTCCATTGATCCACATGACTCTTTTTTTTTGTCGATATTATGCTGTTTTTATTGCTGTAGCTTTATAATATCACTTCAAATTAGGGATTGCAGTGCCTCCTACCTTGCTCTGTAGCCTAGGATGGCTTTTGCTATTCTGGGTCTCTTCTGGTTTCATATAAATTTTAAGATTATTTTCTCTAGTTCGGTAAGGAACGGTATTGCTATTTTGATTGCGTTGCGCTGAATATGAATATCAGTTTTGGAAGTATGGTCATTTGACAATATTGGTTTTGCCTGTTGAGGAATAGGGAGTATCTTTCCATTTTCTGATGTCCTCTTTGATCTCCTTTTTGAGAGTTATATAGTTTTCGTTGCAGATGTCTTTCATTTCTTTGGTTAGGTTAATTCCTAAATGTTTAATTTTTCTTGATGTTATTGTGAACGATATTATTTTCCTAATTTCTTTCTTGGTAAATTAATTATTAACCTCCAGGAACACTATTGATTTTTTATGTTACTTTTGTATCCTACTCGATTACTGAATTTGGTTATTATGTCTAGGAGTCTTACATTGTAAGTTTTTGAGTCCTATGTGTAGAGGTTCATATCATATGCAAATAATGGTTATTTGGTTTCTTCCTATATATATCTCTTTTCTTTCTTTTTCCTGATTGCTCTGGCTAATGTTTCGAATACTACACTGAACAGGAATGGTGATAGTAGACATCCTTGTCTTGTCCCTGAATTTAGAGGGAAAGCTTTTAGCTTTTCTCCATTTAATATGATGTTGGCCATTAGTGTGCCATAAATGGCTTTTATCAAATTGAGATAAGGTCCTTCTATAACTGTTTTCTTCAAGGATTTTTTTTATCATAAATGGATGTTGGGTTTTGTCAAAGGTTTTTTTTATACCTATTGAAATGATCGTGTGATTTTTGTCCTTGCTTCTATTTTTGTGATGTGTTACATTTATTGATTCCTGTATGTTGGACCATACTTGTGTCCCAGGGATGAAGCCTACTTGGTTGTGATGTATGACCTTGTTAAGATTTGTTGCGTTGTTTGCTGGTGTCTTTTTGACATTATTGTGTCTGTGTTCATTAGAAAGATCAGCCTCTAGTTCTCTTTTTTGGTTGGGTCCTTTTCTGGTTTGGGAATCAGGATAATGCTAGCTTCCAGGAATGACTTGGGGAGTACTCCTTCCCTTTCAATTCTGTTAAAAAGTTTGAAGAATTCTGGCATTATATCTTCCTTGAAGTTCTTCTAAAATTCAGTGGTGAATCCATCACATCCTGGGCTTTTCTTACTTGGTAGTTTTTTATTATTGCTTCAGTATCATTGCCTGTTATTGGAGTATTAAAGGTTTTTATATTTTATGGGTTCAGTTTTGATAATTCATATGTATCAAAAAATGTATTGATTTCTTCTGGATTCTCCAATTTATTGGAGTACAATTTCTTTAAGTAGTTACTAATAATTTTCCAGATTTTCAGTGATGTCTGTTGTGATTTCACCTTTTTCATTTCTAATTGCTTTATGTGGGTCCTGTGTGTCTGTCTGTCTGTCTGTCTTTTTCTTTCTTTTTTCCTTCCTTCCTTCCTTTCTTTTGTTCTTGTAAGATTGGTGGTTTGTCAATTTTGTTTATTCTTCCAAAGGGCCAACTTTGATTCATTGGTACTTTGTATTGTTTGTTCTTAGTCTCAATTTCATTAATTTCTGCTCTAGTCTTTATAATTCCTTCCTTGCACTACCTTTTAATTTGGCTTGTTCTTGTTTTTCTAGGACCTTGAGGTGCATCATTAGGTAATTTATTTGTTGCCCTGCAGTTCTTATAATTATGTAGAATATTGAAGAACAAGCTTATGTTCTTGGAAACTTGGTACATATAAAAAACAGATGAGGGGTTGAGGCTTTAGCTTAAGTGGTAGAGAGCTTGCCTAGCAAGCACAAGGCCCTAAGTTCAGTCCCCAGAACCCCCCATAAACAAACAAACAAACAAACAAACAAACAAACAGATGAAATACAGCTAAACCTGAAAATTAGTTAAAGCTTTCGAAATGTGTAGGTATGGCACATAAGGATGGTACTATCTTGATGTCAAATTAATATGACCTGTATTTAAAAGTACAAGCCTAGAAAACAATTTTTTATTTATTAAAAACCCATTTTCAGCTTGCATAATTATTATAGAAAAGAGTGTTCATATGTATATATTTGTGTGTGAATACAATATATGTGTATCCTTCATGGTTAGAGCAGAAGAAGCCAGATCATTCAGGGTGTCATTTGTCATATTGATAAGTTTTGCTTTATTCTGAATGGTTTGGTCTAGTCTGTTTTCCAGTTCTTGAGACTCTTCATGAGTTCTTTCCTCTGCCAAGCTAATCAGATGTTAAACCTGGCCTATCCATTAAATCCTTCATTTTGATTATTGAAATTTCCAATTCTAGATTTTTTTTAACCTATCATGCCCTTTGTAAAAACGTTTCCAGTTATCTGACAAATTTTTCAGTCTTATCTTTCATAGGCTTGAAAATAGCAACCATAGTTATTAATAAAGGTCTTGAGTCTACATTGGTTTGTTTCTATTCTCAGTTGCTTTTGCCAATTCTCTTTTCTTCTTCCAGAGGGGATTTGTCTTTGCTCCTGTCAAGTTACTGGCGGTAGTAGCAATCAGTGGTCACTTTAATCTGATTTCAGAGATTGAGATTATTAAAAACTATGCTTCTAGCCAGGTGTGGTGGTACATGCCTGTAATCCCAACACTGTTGGAAGCCGAGGCTGTAGGATTGTAAGTTTGATCTAAGCCTGTATAATTTATTGACTTAATAAGAGCCTGTCTCAAAATAAAATTTAACAAAGTGTACGCAGCTCAATGAGAAGGCCTTGGGTTCAGTCCCCAGTATTGAGGGGAAATAAGAAAAAGGATCCCATTTCTGGAAGGATCCATCTATTTCTAGGTGAGCCTAGTATCAAGTATGTAGACTTCAGGGTCCCAACCCCAAAGCACATGACCACCTGTCACTTTGGTGGACATAGGCTCTCACTTTGGGCACACTAACCATGAGTGTCTGTTTGAAGCATAGCACAACCTTTTCTTTTCTGGAATTCAGAATATCCTAGATTGATAGTAGTCTTTGAGTTTCTTCCTTCCTTATTTGGGCTCCTCCTAGTTCTTCTCTATGTTAATAGTTCTCTGATACCTCAAGCTTGTGTTGTTCATACTTTGTTCAACTTTCTACTTGCTCTCAGTAGCAGTGTTCGTCCACATCATTTAGTCATCATTACTGGAAGTGGAAATGGCAAATAACACATTTCGACAGTTGAGGAACATGCCAGGAAAGACATTTTAGTCAAGAAAACAAGTATGGAGAGAGAGCAAGAGAAAGAGCATTATACAGTTAAACGGATCCTAGAAAGTAGCTTTATGACTTTAAAGTAATAACAGACTGTTAAAGACTTTCCATAAAAGTTATTTCCTCTTTTCCTTGGTACCTGTTTTTGAAAGAGAAAGAAAGAAAAAACAATGGCTCTAATGGATATATCAAAAAGCACAACATAGAAGTAAAAGCAGAAGAATAAATGTAGAAGAACCTGATAAAAATTAAAGGAACTGATTGTAAACAGCTTAGAAATCTATATATTAATTGATATGGTATGGGTAATAAAATGAGATTGAATTTTTTTTTTTTTTGGTGCCACGTATCGAACTTGGGGCCTTGTGCTTGAGGCAAGCACTCTAACCACTGAGCTAAATCCCCAGCCCCTGAATTTTTATTTTTTTTAAATTATTACCAAGAACATGTATTGGTACATTGTATACATAATGATCATAATCAGCATGGTTATTTTGTACCTGTACATGATGTATCTTGGCTTTCCCCCCTCTTCCCCTCCCCGCCCTTCCATTCACCCACCCCTCTCTATTTGCAACAAGTTTATTTACACTTTTCCATTTTTTTCCCTTTCATTTTACTTTTCTTTTAACCTTCTTGTTTATCCCCCTTTTCCCTATCTAGTTCTCCTCTCTTTTGAATACTATCTCTCTTTTTTTTTAAACATAATATCTATTCTACCCCTTTGTCCTTATTTACACTTATGGTTTCTCATATCAGAGAAACAATTCAATGTGTACTAATAAGTGTCTGATTTATTTCACTTAATAGTATGTTCTCAAGGAACATCCATTTACATACACATGACTGTAGATCCTTTTTTATGGTGTGTAGTACTCCATTGTTTAGAAAAACCACATCTTCTTTAGCCATTCATCAGTTGTTGGGCATTTAGGTTGTTTCCAAGACTTAGCTATTACAAATTGTGCTGCTATGAACATGGTTGTGCATATATCACTGTGATATGATGATTTTAATTCTTCTGGGAAGATACCCAGAAGAGGAATAGCTGGGTCAAATGGAACCTCTAGTTGTAGTTTTCTGAGGAATCTCCACAATGACTTCCACAGTGGTTGGACCAGTCTACATACCCACCAACAGTGGAGGAGGGTTCCTTTTTCCCCCGCAACCCCGCCAGCACTTGTTATTGGTTGATTTCTTGATAATAGCTATTCTTTCTGGAGTGAGATGGTATCTTAGTGTTGTTTTGATCTGCATCTCTCGAATGACCAATAATATTGAACATTTTTTCATATATTTATTTGCTATTTTTATTTCTTCATCTGAGAAATGTTTATTCATTTCAGATGCCCATTTTTGGATAGGGTCTTTAAATTTGGGGGGTTTAGGGGTTGGGGATTTAGCTCGGTGGTAGAGTGCTTGTCTAGCAAGCATGAGGCCCCGAGTTCGATCCTCAGTGTCACCCCCACCCTGCTGCAAAAACAAACCCCCCCCAAAAAAAGAAAACAAAAAAATTTGGGGGGTTTGGTCTTTTTGAGTTCTTTATATATTCTGGATGTTAGACCTTTGTCTGAGGGACAGCTGGCAAAAGTTTTCTCCCAGTCTGTGATTTTTCACCCTACTCTATTAGTAATTTCTTTTGCCATGCAAAAGCCTCTTAATAGGATGTGATCCCAAGCATTAATTCTTTGAATTGTTTCCCATGCAGTCTGAGTTTTATTCATAAATTTTTTTCCAACCCCTATGTCTTTGAGAGTTCTTCCTATTTTATTCTCCAGGAGATTTATTGTTTCTGTGTTTATGTTTAGATCTTTGATCCACTTCGATCTTAGTTTAGTACATGGTGAGAGACATGTATCTAGTTTTAGTTTTCAGCATGTGGTAAGCCAATTTTTCCAGCACCATTTATTAAAGAGGCTATCTTTCTTCCAGTGAGGGTGTTTGGCTCCTTTGTCAAAGATGAGATTTTTGAGTGTGTTTGGAGTTATTTCTGCATCTTCTAGCCTGTTCCATTGGTCCTCGGGTCTGTCTTCATGCCAGTACCATGCTGTTTTTATCACAGAAGCTTTATAATACAATTTCAAGTCGGGGACTGTGATGCCCCCTGCCTTATTCCTGTTGCCCAGAATTGTTTTTGCTATTCTTGGTCTCTTCTGGTTCCAGATGAATTTCATGATTGCCTTTTCTAATTCTGTGAAGTATGTTATTGGAATTTTGATTGGAATTGCATTAAATCTGTATAGTAATTTAGGAAGTATGGCCATTTTCACTATGT